>ML817078.1:113326-131124 GCA_009831015.1 Picea engelmannii | reverse complement strand
AAAATTTAAGGGGGTAAAGTAATGAGGGAGTTAAATTAAGTGAAACCCATGGCTTTTAAATTATAAAAGAGAATTAAAATTATTAAAGTGTGGGAGTATAAAAGCTAGGATTTTAGAAATACAATGAAAAGATTAATAAGTGCTTCATCATTTTGGGTTTTAAAAAAATATATATATATAATAAAAATAAATAAATAAATAAAAAGAGGAAAGGAACAATTAATAGAAATAAGGAAACTTGTATTAAAGGAAACTTAATTTTGGAAAGTAGGAGACATAGGGTAAAAAGCGAAAAGGAATCAACATTTAAGGAGTTACTAATAATCAACGACTTCATTTTAGGAAAGTTATTAAAAGCATGAGAGGGGATCTAGGAACCCTAGGAGTAATTTAAGGAGCGATTTTTGGGGGGAGTGAGGGAATTGAGTCTTTTAATTATTAAAAAGAAATGAATTTTTGGAGAACCGTGGGGATTAGTGACACTTGGACGGTAGTGAATTTTTTAGAGGTTGTCATAAAAATTTAATTAATAATGATTTTAGGGAAGTAGGTGGGTCTCAAATTTCTATAAAAGAAGGGGAAAAGAAGGAAGAGAGGATGAATGGTGAACGTAACGTTACGCTACCGGATTGTGGCTTGACGGATTGCTTGTGAGGAGTTGGGTTTATCTCAGCTGTGTTGGAGTGGTAGCTCAGCCGTGGAGGCGAGCTGAGAAGCTAGTCTTATCTCTGGATCTTGTGTGGCCCCTTTGCAGCTCGGGGGGCTAAGGGGGAAGCAGAGTACCCCTAGCGATTGGCTGGGAGGTACCAGTGAGCCTTCTACGGTCAGCAAGAAGAAGCAGCACGGAGTGAGGGAAGCGGCGCGGAGCGCGGGATGTCCTCCGAGGCAAGCGAAAGGCAACGGTATTATTTTAATTGGTGAAGTAGAATGCATTTTTATATTCGGCAATTTTAATGTTATTGATGTTGTATATTTCCCTTTCATTCATCATTTAGACTGTATAGAATCATTCTGCTGTAATCCTGAACTGTGAAAATTTAAAGGACGGTGGGGGAATGTGTAAATTTTAATAATTGTTGTTCTGGAAATTTGTTCGATCTTCTGGCAAATCAATTTAACTGGGCAATTCAATTTATCTTCTGGCAATTCGTTATCTTCTGGCAATGCGTTTGGGGCGTTTTTGGTCTGCGTTTTAAATGGTTGAATGAGCTGCATTTTACATTTTGTGTTTAGGGAGTTTTAAATGGATTTCCTTGTATTTATTGGCGGTTACCTCTGTGTGTCTTGGTCTGCGCTCTCATTCAGAGTGAGCATCTTTATTTCGTTTGAATACTGTGGTATTGGGCGTTTTTGCAAACTGTTATCGGGAGTGGTTGCAACGGTTATATTGGGCATTACATTTATATACAGTGAGCGTTGTTAGGTGGGTGTTCTCTTCCAGACAGAGCCTCCTTACATTTCGTTTTATTTGTTTTGGCCTGCGTTTTAATGACAGGAGCAAATCTAAATGCAATCCGAATGCAAATTGGAATTGCAACACATTTCGTTTTAATTTTTTGGGCCTGCATTTTAATGACAGGTGCAAATCTAAATGCAATCCGAATGTAATTCGGAATTGCAATACATTTCATTTTATTTGTTTGGACTGTGTTTTAATGACTGGTGCAAATCTGAATGCAATTCGAATGCAAATCGGAATTGCATTGCATTTCGTTTCATTTGTTTGGTCTGCGTTTTGGTAAATACCAATCTAATTGCAATTATGAATGCCAATCTAAGTCCCGTCACATTTCGTTTGATCTTCTAGGGTCTACGTTTTCATGATATTCCTGTTGCGTTTTAATGATAATCCTGTTGCGCTTTACAGTTGCGTTTTACAGTTGCGTTTAATGATATTCCTGTCGCGTTTCACAGCTGCGTTTGGGTTTACGTTTGATACTGTCACTGCGATGGGTTGCGTTTTGGGGTTGTTGCTGTCTTAGTCATGATATTTCTATTTTGAAATCGATCTCCATAAAACTGGACAATTAATATATCCCTTTGCATGCGTGCCAGATACCCACATATTTTTCCTTTTCCTCCTTTCCGTTTTACTGAAATTACTGACAACCTCGCCATCTGTTGAAATCCTGGTACGTTTGTTCCTGGTCTCTATTCAATAACGGAACCCTAGGTTGATTCTTCCATGCATATGACAGGCATTCACGTTGACTGTATAGCTGTGAGTGCGTAGGCTTAAAAGTAGAGGGTTCAGTCAGTTACCAGACTTGGTTCAGAGCTCCTTATAATTAAGGGGTTTAGAAGGCTCAACTTTCAAAGCGTGAATTTCCTTACCATCCGATTGGAAGGGATCCCTCGATTTTAGTTATCATGGTAAAACCTCGTCTATTTTATTACCAACCATTGTAACTAGAAGCATTCTCTATTGACTTTTTATGTATTATTGTTTTAATTATGGTCATTTAAAATGTTATCATTGGTAGATTGCTTTTTTTTTTTTTTGTGATGTGTGTTGCTATATCAAATAGATGTCACTTATAATTAGGATGTAATCTATATTGACCTCCTTAAATTAATTGTGATCCTTACTTATTATCATTGTAACATTGATAGTTKCCATTTCCAGAAGTTGCCCTTTTAATTATTGTCCTTAATATTTTTATTATTTATAGATTGCCATTTTTCTACTTATGATGTGTATGGTTATTTTCAAAATTAATGTCACCTATCATTATGATGTTGTGTCTAAATATTGACTCCTTTAATTAATTGTTATCTTAATGATTGGCAACTTAATACTAATATTAATGGTTGGGCATTTCCCAATATTGCCTTTTTATTTATTATCATTTTAAATTTTAATATTTTATAGATTGCCATCTTGATTAGGATGTATATTGATATTCTCAATTGATGTTCCTACATTTATGATGTTATTTATATATATTGACATCTGTAATTAATGGTTATCTTGAATCACTCTCATTATTAATAGTGATAGTTGCCTTTCCAATATTGCCTCTTATAAGTATTGTCATGTTAAAATTTTAGTATTTTATAGATGGCCATTTTAAATTAAGATGATATAGTGTTACTTCCAATTATGATGTTGCTTATGACTATGATGGTATTTTGCATTATCATTGAGATTTATGATTATAATGACATAGCATTGAGAGCTCCTCATGTTGGAATTAAATGTTTTTATCTTGTAAAGGTTATTATAATTTGGTGGTTGTAGCATATAAGAGGTATTGTAATGGTAAGATCATGGTCCGAATATATGATATAAATGAATGATGGTTAATAATACATGACAGTGGTATTGTGATTTCGTTAATAACATATTTGATGCCATAACCTTGACTTACGTACAATAAATTACTCTGAGTTAGTAAATTAAGGGGGTTGATCGATTAAACAATGTTGAACTTGGATTTAGTTTTCGGAATCCTTAGGACATGCGCGTCCGTTAGAGTTAGTGGTTGCCTTGAATTGTTGTTGTACTTGATGAGATCGTTCCTTCGCCTAGTCTGCTTGTGTCGGGCGGGATACAGTCACCCCCCTGGTAGCCTTAGGAGATATGTTTGTGGGTGTGATTTTTCTGTGTAAAGAATTTAGTGCCGTATCAAGAGTCTCGGGCCCTTTAAAGATAGGGTTTCCACTCTTGCGACACACCTGACAGAGATTACTAGTTTCTGCCTGAGAAGTCGGCCAGGAGCCTGTCTAATCTTCTTTCGAGAAGACATAAGAATAAAAGCCCTGCTTTTCTGTGCAGAAATAGTAAACTCTACTATTGGATTCTTCCGTCTGGGACTGTACTGTACATTAACACCTGGTGTTGTTTTCTTCTTACAGTTGCTAGTTGTTCGCCTTATGTCTGGGGGTGTTTATTGCTTGTGGTCACTGTGATATGTCGGGGTCGTCTTGTTGCGTTCATCTTGCTTACGTCTTGTTCTAGGTCGGGTTACTAGTTTCTGCCTGAGCAGTCGGCCAGGAGCCTGTCTAATCTTCTTTCGAGAAGACATAAGACTAAACGCCCTGATTTCCTGTGCAGAAATAGTAACCCTAACACCATGGACTCTTCCCTCTGTGTTCTTACTGTGCACCCCCAGTATGTCTTAATGTTTGTGTTGTGCGCCTTATGCCCGTGATCGTATATTGTTGCAGTTACTCGTTGTGTGCCTTCAGTTTTGCCTTGTCGTGGTTGCATCTTGTTGGTTGTTGAGTGGTGTCGTATAGTTAGGTGTGTTGTTACTTCTACACGTGCGCACACACCTTAAACAAAAAAAAATAAAAATTGCACCTGTCACTAGAATGGTTGTCGTAATAAGGAGGATGTTACAGGCATTGATTTTATGACATGCCACCCACCTTCGACTAGGGTTCATCATTACATCATTATGTCTATTGATTATTTCACAAAGTAGGTGGAGGCCATGTCTATGTTTTCCAGTGATGGTGAGACTGTCACTTTCTTCATTTTTAACCAATTTATAAATCAGTTTGGTGTTCCGAAAGATATTTTCATTGACCATGGCAGTCACTTCTAGAACAAGATGATGTCAAAACTTGCTTCTAAGTTGGGTTTTAGATAGGAACACTCGTCTCTATATTACCAGTAGTTGAATGGACATTTCAAGGTCATTAATAAGTCTCTTAAGACCATTCTTCAATGCATGGTCAATGCAAGAAAGTTTAACTGGTACATTATGCTCTATCTAGATTTATGTGCATATCAGATGGAAATAAAAATAACTACTAGCATTTTCTCCTTTCCATCTCGTTCATGGGTTCAAATCTGTTTTACATATTGAGTGTTGGATTTCGTCCCTTAATATTGTTGTAGACCTTATACCTGACTCCACTGAGTTAGAAGCACTCCTTTTCCATATAGAACAACTTGATGAGCAATGTTCGGATGCTGTGACTATGAATGAAGTGCACAAAAAATGAGTTAAGGGTCAGTACGATAAGTCCATGCACCCAAGATTTTTTCTAAAGGCGATCTTGTCCTAGTATATGACTAGAAAAAATATGCATTGGGGGAAAAAAAAATTAATACGTTATGGTATGGCCTTTACTTTTTGATATGTGCCTTACAAAAAGGAGCATACGAGCTACAATATTTTGATGGGAATGCACTTTTCAAGCCTAGAAATTGGCTCTATTTGAAAAAGTACCATGCTTGAGCATCTTTGCTTAACCAGTATTTTTGTAATTATTGTATATAGTTGTACAATATGGTAGTAAAATGTTATTTTTCCATTAATGATGCTTATGGTGTTTCTACTTGGTTGGAATATGTGATGTGATTCATCGTTTTTCGTAGGGTATGCAGATAGTGCTAGTCATGATACTTATAATCTGGCTTCTAACACTTGGGTGATTTATTCGCCTAGATGAGAATTGATCACTTATGGAGGTGCGTGTTTAAACCCATCTACTAATAATTTAGTTGAGTATAGTGTTCTTATTGAACTACTCTGTGATTCCATTGCACACTGCATTTGGTCCTTACAGGTTTGTCTCGATGTTTAACTGGTTGTATTCCAACTAAATAGTAATTATCAGATTCACAACCCTATGTTACTTTGTTGTTTCCTTGGAGTGCATTTTTTGGAGAATTTTTTTGATCATATTACTTAAGTTCATATTCCAAGATGTGCCAATGTATTATGTGATTCATTTTCTAATTACGTATTAGATTGGCATTTACACCATTCACGTTAAACAAAAACTCAAATCATTCTTGTAATAACAATAAATCAGAAGAACATCATATCATCATCAATTTCAATAGTTACAAAAGGTGGATCATATCTCAAAAAAGGATTTTAATCCTTTATTGTCCTCTATATGGACTGAAATACGAGAAAATACAATAATCAAAGTATCTCCTAATCAATTTCCTAAGGTACCTTACCCTCAATCAACATGCTTTGCATAGCATACCACTGCATGAGAAAGACACCAAAAGAGTCATATCCATTCTCGTGGCACCCCAACTACATGTAACTGCATCCATGTTTGGGTATTTTGGTCACTAGAGTGATAAAAATGATACCACTTTAGTTTCCTTGATAGGCTAGAAAAGCAACACAAAACAATGATTAGTAGGTTAGTGAACCCACAAGCAAGAAAGCAAGAAATAGAACAAGAAATCAATGACAAACAAAGAAAACTAAACTAAGAAGATATAAACAAAGGATGCATGAAATTGGACACAAAGATGGTTATCTAATAGAGAATGGTCTTTGAAATTGAGAACACCAAGAGGCGAAATGTGGGATTTGTGAATCCCCTATTACTCCTAGGGAGGGATCTTGAATCCCTCAAAGTAGAGCTTTTACTCTCCTATCTTGAATTGAAAATGGTGAAGAAATCTATGGAAAACATTTCCAAGAGGTGGAATGGCTTCCCTTTGTAATGCTTGCTCAAACTATTCTCAAGAGAACAAATGGTTTCTCCAAGAGTAATTGGGAAGCATAAAAATACAATGAACTTCTTCCTTTTTAGCATATAATGACCATCTATTTATAGGACCATAGCAAGGTATTTCATAACTTGTTCCAAGAGTGAATGGGATTCCTTTAGAGGTACATACCATCCTTTCAGTCATCCCAATGAGAGATTTTAGATCGATCTTGGGGTCTTTTTTTGACTCACTTCATCCTGAAAGTGGTTGAGGCCCGACCAAATTCATAAATGCATCGTTTACACATATGCATGGATTTATTCAAGGACAGTCATGCGGGGCATGCACTGTGTTCATTTGGATTTGTTTTGGTTTCCACAAATGTCCATGTGCTAGCTTTGCTAGAAGTGTGCATAAATTCATGTCTTTTATATCGTTTTGATCATCTTGCTAAAATAGATTCTGTAAATGCTGGAAGTATGTTATGTGTATGCTAGTTGTTTCTTCATCCATTGTCTGTATTTTTATGAGCAATTTTTTGGTGATAATAGATACCCTTAATGTGTGAGGCTAGGAGAATATGTATAGCCGAAACATATCAATGTTTATCTTGCTGAGATTGTCATGAGATAGGATATTTGTAGCTACTTCTGAGAAGAATTGTGAGAGAAATCCGTTGGAGGAAAAGGGGATTTTGAATGGAATCAAGTAATATCCAAAACCTAAAATCTAATTCTTTGTACAAATGAGGCGGGCATGCAACATGCTCATTTCATGAAACCATAAATGAAATGACAAAAACTGAGTATTTTTTATGAAGTAGATGTTTACAATTCCCTTGGGGGTGTCAAAAAATGACAGATGATGGTTCTGATTACTCAACGAGCTTTGAATCTAGGTATGAACCACCCGGAGGAATTGATGGCCTATAAAATTTAAAAGTCTTCAACGATTATTGAAAACTACAACGGTCACATAGTAAGACCCACTGTAACATGAAACTTTGTTGGATTTGAATTTCATGGGGTTCAATGCCATCAAAAAGTGATGGAAACTCTTTTTGTGCCATCCGAGACTGCTCATTAATAAGGGAATGGGATTCAATATACTACCACCTACCTGGAAATCTATGTTGACGTCCACAAGAAAGAGGCACGACTACAACAATCAATTGGATTCTCGACATCGATTCGATCAAATAGGTGTCAGGGACTGGATGGAGGAGAGGATGGATGGAATGGTGACATGAATGATGTTCAAGATGTATGGGACTAGAGAATTTCCCTTGGTTGGGGGAAAATGAAATGATGGAAGGAACTGTAAAACATGATCTGGTGTCAGAGGGACGAAAAAATATTGGGTAAACTATGTTGAATGGGTGAGACTACAAAAGAATGGATGAGAGGTCAAAGTACAGATATTTGGGACAGGGGTATTGGTGATAGTCGGTATTTATTCCATGATAGGGATATATTTGAAAATATGGTGATGAAAGGGGGATGCCCCAATGATCCAAAAAGGACCCAGAGAATATTAAGACAACTCAGAACACACAAAAGCAACTTAGAACGCTCAGAATGGATTCAACAGACAACAAAAGGGAAAATTTTTATAGTTCCTAAAAATCAGTAGAAAGGGCACAATCACGAAGAGCACGTTGCAATATTTCTAATGGTGCAAACGACTCGTGAAACGAAGTTATGGATCAAAAGTTATAAGCAGTCAAAGTTTAGTCAAACTTGGTCAAAAAGGAAAAATTCAAAGTGACACGTGGAACCACTGCAAGGGTGAAATGTGGCACATATGAGTTGGCCAGATGATGTGGAAAGGATGGAAGAAATGTGGGAAGTTAAGTGATGACACGTGTCAGTTTTCATGGATGAATCGTGTGGTGACAAGTGACATTTGTTATGGACAAATTATATGGTGCCACGTGGCACCCCTCCAATGGTTGGTATGTGAAAAATTGTTATTGACTCCCTAAGAGTCAAACTCATGACCTCTCACTAGCCCCAAGGCACCACACATATGCACCAACCATTACACCATACAACATTTATTGTTTGTGATATGATTTAATTATTATTTAATTTCAAACTTTGAACTAAGGCGACAAAGAGAGGGGCTAGGCCTTCGGCCCAACCCCTGTTCACATGATATTGCACCAAATGAATATATTATTCCACCCGCCTAGGGGATTAACTCAACCAACCACAAAATATAGCCTATTCTCCACCATAACTGCCTCCATTTATCACCTTTCTGCTATTTTAGTGGTCGCCCACCAAATTTGGCATGGTGCGCCAAAGTTGTTGTAACCTTTTGCCAAAAAAGGGAAGGCCCATGCAATTTGATCCTGGGACCTCCGCCCAACCAATGCCTAAGTTTATCTATGCCAACCAATACCAACAGCTTCATTAATACTAACCACTTGCAGAAATGGTATAAGAAGGGGGTCTCGCCAGAGTTCAGAATGGACAAGAGAAAGGAGAAGGGGCAGGTTGAGAGCATCTGTACAATACAGATTTGGGCATAGTTTTATAGATTTTGGCATAGATTTTGAGATCTTCCAATCATTAATTGCAAGAGTAGTGGTACGAAAATCGAGACAGGGGTGTCTTGGGGGCCTGAAAGTGTCCGACTCGGATTGAGGTGTGGAGAAAGTGATTTTTAGATAAATCGATGCCATAAAGGCAGTGGTGGTGTTAGTTTTCTGATCTGAGCAAATATTTTGTGGCTTAACTCCACAATGAGGTATACTTATGTATTTTGGCCAATTTTTTTGTGGAGTTAATAAAAAGACCTACCCATTTGAGAGTAGCACCCGAAGGCGTAGTCCACCAGGGACAAACTCCATTATCAAGTTATTTGTGTTCATATTTCATGATTATGTCTCTTTCATTGTGACTTTTTCCTTCTTTAGTGTGTACTTTTGTTTATTCTCATTTAATATAGTTCTTTAATAAGTCACCTGATGAAAATATCCTAGATCATGTTGGTATCAGAGCATTCATCTTTGACTTGAATTGTTGAGTATGAATGCTTACTAGGGCCAAGCATAATAAGGGTGAATGAACTCTTAAGATGTTCAATCCCGAATTTGGTCATGGATCCTGAAGGAAGATGATGGCAGAAGAGGAGAAGCGTGATGAACATGAGAAAAAATTTATCATGGTCTTTTATCGCATGTCAGAAATGGTGGAACAAATGTATGGAGATTACGAGAAGAGGATGAAGAAGGAGGAGAAGAAAAAGGAAGCACCACCCGATGATTATGCTTTGGTAAATCAAGGGGCTGGAGGAGACCCTCCCGAGCCTCTGTCTTCGCCTTCAAGTTCTAGTTCTTCTTCCTCTAAGAATTCTTGTCACTCTCGGCATTCTAACCATAAAGCCTCTTTTAAGATCCGACAGGTTGAAGTATATTTCCAGGTTTAGTATATTGACAAAGAGGAAGTTAAAGTGAAACTGGCTTCTCTTTGATTGGAAGGCACCGCTCTCATATGGTGGGAGAGCAAGCTACATGACAAGAGTAAGTATTGTAAGCTTCTTTCCTCATGGTCTGATTTTAAAATAGAGATAAGGAAGTAGTTCTATCCATTAGGGTATTTACATAAAGTAATGATGGAATGGAAAACGTTGACATAGAATAAAGGTCAGAACGTACAAAGATTCACAGAGGAATTTAGGAAGAAATATTTAGCATTGAATAATCCTTTGGATTCTTATGAAACTTTAATGAAGTATATTGGTGCACTTCATAGTTATATTCTTCATACTTTTCTCTTTTTTAAACCCACTAGGCTTGACGAAGTTTGTGTGCAAGCCACTCACCTTGAGAACAGGGGGAAACATGTTCAAGAATATCCCATGAAGTAACCTTCCAATTTCCCATAGAAGACTTTCAAGAAGTTTAAAAGGAAGGGCAAGAATACCTCTACAGTAGCAAGAGAAGGAGGAAAACCATATTGCACTCATTGTAAGAGGAGCAGTCATGATGAAGAACACTGTTGGAAACTACATCCAGAAAAGAAACCGAAATAGTTCAATGGAAAGGGGAAGACAAGGACTATTGCTACAGTGCAACAAGATCTTGGTTCCAAATCAAGAGATGAAGGAAAGATCACAACGGCTAGAGTAAAAGGTAAAGAATATCTTCATGCTAGTTCAAGTTCCAATGATGAATCTCATAATGATGAATGAAAGAGGAATGATTTATTTCATATACGAGTTGTATCTAAACATACTAAGATAGATACATTATTTGATCCGGGTTCCCAAGTAAAATTAATATCTCAAGAACATGTTAAGAATATGGGTCTTGTAACAAAACCACATCGAAAGCCTTACCCTCTTGGTTGGGTATGTGACAAATCCAAACTTAATGTCACCAAACAATGTAGGGTCAGATTTTCTATTGCTTCAAATTTCATTCATGATGAAGTAGATTTGGATGTTGTACTACTTGATATATGTGACATAGTGTTGGGAAGTCTGTATCTTTATGATAGAAAAGCAATCCTCTTTCGTCATGAGAACAAATACCACCTTACTAAAGGGGGAGTGGAATATATTGTTAGAGCTCACATCATGAGGGTAAATATGATACTTTTTAGTGTAGGGAAAATGAAAAGACCCGTAACCACTAATAACAGATATGTAATCATGGTCGTCAAAGAGAAAGATGTTGGGACATCCGACGCTTTTCAGGGATGTGATTCATCTCATAAACATGAATTAACTGATATTGTTTCTAAGTATGATGATATTTTTCAGGAACCATATGGATTACCTCCTAAGAGGGAAATGCAAGATGAGATACATCTTCAACAAGATTCTCCTTTGCCTAATGTGGGAATGTACAGGATGTCAGTTGTGGAGATGATAGCGATCAAGAAGCAAGTATAGAAATTATTGGATCAAGGGGACATCGGGCCCAGTTCATCTCCTTGTGGTTCTTCGATCATGATGGTTCCAAAGAAAGATGGCACATGGAGACTGTGTGTCAATTACTGAGCTTTAAATAAAATCACATTGAAAAATCGATACCCTCTTCCTCGCATAGATTATTTACTTTATTAGTTGAAGAATGTTGTTTATTTTACTAAGTTAGATTTGCGTAGTGGATATCATCAAATTAGAGTTGCAAAACAGGATGCATGGAAGACTTCCTTTAAAACCAAACAAGGATTGTTTGAGTGGTTAGTTATGTCGTTTGGGCTTTGTAATGCTCCGACAAATTTCATGTGTGTGATGAATGATGTATTCAGGCCTTTCCTGGATGACTTTGTGATTGTGTATTTAGACAACATTCTTGTTTTCAAGGGGACTTGGGATGAACATGTAAAACATGTAAAACAAGTATTAGATACTCTGCAGAGGGAAAAGTTGTATGTGAAAATGTCTAAATGTGAATTTTGCAAGACTGCACTTGTATACTTAGGTCATATCATGGGAGGAGGACAATTGAAGATTGATCCTTCCAAAATTGAAGTCATTGTGAAATGGCCTGAGCCAAAGAGTGTAACTGAGATTCGAAGCTTCTTGGGTGCAGTCTAGTATTGGATTAGATTCATTCCCAAATTCTCCTTTATCGCAACTCCTTTGCATGCCTTAACCAATGTGAAGAACACTTTTCAGTTGGAAGGAAAGAAACAAAAGATTTCAACATTTGGAAGGAGAAGATCAGTACCACACCAATATTAGCACTGTCGAATCTTCAATAGCCATTCGAGATCAAGACAGATGCCATTGGATATTCCATGGGTGCAGTATTGATGCAATATCGTAAGTCTATCTTTTACCACTATGAGAATTTTAACCAAGTTGTTGTTAACTATCCTACATATGATAAATAATTGTATGCATTAGTTCAAAGCGTAAAGAAATGGAAGCATTACTTGTTATTGAAGGAAACCATCATACATACAAATCACCAGCCCTTACAGTATCTCCAGGAACAGACCAAATTGCAACAATCTCGACACTACAGATGGATGGGTTTTCTACAACAATTTCATTTGGTAATTCGGTACAAGAAGGGTACAAGTAACAAGGTAGCCGATATGCTTTCTAGACCTCCTATTGTTGCCTCTATTATTTTGAAGAATATTTCTTTATGTCATGATAGCCATGTATAACAATATTCCATCAATGAATATTTTAAAGAAGTATATGAGAAGCTAACCCATGGTGCACAGGTAGAGAACTATTGTCTACAGGGAAAATTACTCTATCATCTTGGGAAGCTATGTATTACTACAAGTGAACGAGTCGATGTGATACGAGAAGCTCATACTTCTCTTGTGTCTGGACATTTTGGGGTAGAAACAACTATGGCTCATTTGCAGTGGTTTTGTTACTAGCCTCAAATGAAAGCAATTGTAAGTAAATATGTAAAGGGGTGTGTGATGTGTTCTACTTGTAAGCCCACTGATAGAAAATTGGGGCTATACTCACCACTTCTTGTTCCATCCCATCCATGGAAAAGAATTTCCATGGATTTTATAGGGGGTTTAACAATGACCAGAGGGGGTCATGATTATTTGTATGTTGTAGTGGATAGGTTTAGCAAGATGTTTATCTTGATGCCATGTAAAATGTAGATCACTGCTAAGCAAACTGCTAATCTATTTTTTTAGCATGTTTGGGTTCACTTTGGGTTACCCATGTCCATTGTATCGAATCGAGATACTCGATTCCTTGTGGATTTTTGGACTAGCTTGTGGAGAACGATGGACACCAAATTGAAGAGGACACTGATTTTCATCCACAGACCGACAAACAGACATAGGTGGTAAATAGAATAGTGGTACTTTTGCTTCGAGGCTACTGCAACAAGCATCCTAAGTTATGGGATGAACAAATACCTTATGTACAACATGCTTATAATCGAGCTTTACATTCATCCACACAGAGTTCACCTTTTGAGATGTGTTATGGGTACCTACCAAAGGTTCCTTTGGACTTGATCTATGGGAAAGATGTCGATGTGAATGGAGAAAAAACAGAGGACAGAGCCCACAAGTTCATCCAGAGGATTCAACAGATACACTAGGCAGTCAAGGAATAGTTGGACAAGAGTCAAGAACAGTATAAATCTCGACATGACAAGCATGAGGTTGATCATCAGTTCAAAGTTGGAGACCGGGTATGGCTTCACATCAGCAAGGAATGATTGAAGGGTGAAAGAAAGAAACTCGAGCCCATCTGATATGGACCCTTCACTATTTTGGAGAAAAGTGGCACTAATGATTTTCTTTTAGATATTACACCTTATATGCAGATATATTTAGTTATGAACGTAGAGAATTTGAAAATTTTTGAGCTTCCCATGATCATGGATTAGGATGAGGAACTTTCAATACCTTCAGTTGATGAGTTTGCACCTGAGTACTTGGATGAGTTACAGGAAGATATCATCCTGGACAGAAGGACGAGGACTTCACGTACGGGTGATATTGATTATCTTCGAGTAGGCTTAAAGGGCACACATCCAAGCAAGGCAAAGTGGATTGATAAAGATAAGGTGAGGGAACTCTTCCCTCACTTAACAATTGATTAATTAAATCTTTTGGTGGTCCCAAAATCTATCAATGGGAAAGCGTGATCCAAAAAGAATCCAGAGAAGATTAAGACAACTCAGAATGCACATAAGCAACTTAGAATACTCAGAATGGATTTAGCAGACAATAAAAGGGAAAAAAGTAAAATTTCCTAAAACTCAGTGAAAAGGACATAATCGCAAAGAGCACGTTGCAATATTTCTAATGGTGCAAACAGATCGTCAAACAGAGTTACAGAACAAACGTTATAAGTAGTCAAAGCTCAGTCAAACTTGGTCAAAAAGGCAAAAGTCAAAGTGACATGTGTCACCACTGCAAGGGTGACATGTGGCACAAATGAGTTGGCTAGATGATGTGGCAAGGATGGAAGACATGTGGGCAAGTTAAGCGATGACACATGTTAGTTTTCATGGCAAATCATGTGGTGACAAGTGGCATTTTTATGGACAAATTATATGGTGCCACGTGGCCCAGTCATGGGCTGCCACATGGTACCCCTTCAATGGATGGTATGTTAAAAAATGTTATTGACTCCCCAAGAGTCGAATTCATGACCTCTCACTAGCCCAAAGGCCCCACACATATGCACCAACCTTTACACCATACAACTTTTCTTCCTTGTGATAAGATTTAATTATTATTTAATTTCAAAATTTGAACTAAGGCACCAAAGGGAGGGGCTCGGCCTTCGGCCCAGCCCCTGTTCACATGATATTGCACCATATGACTATAGTATTCCGCCTGCCCAGGGGGTTAAATCAACCAACCGCCAAATATAGCATATTCTCCACCATATCCGCCTCCATTTATCACATTTCCGCTATTTTAGTGGCCTCCTGGCAGATTTGGCAGGGTGCGCCAAAGTTGTTGTAACCTTTTTCCAAAAAGGGGGAGGCATGTGGGATTTGACCCCGGGACCTCCGCCCAACCAATGCCTAAGTTTAGCTATGCCAACCAACATACCAACAACTTCATTAATGCTAACCACTTGCAGAAATGGTATAAGAAGGGGGTCTCGCCAGAGTTCAGAATGGACAAGAGAACGAAGAAGGGGAAGGTTGAGCGCATCCATAAAGTACGGATTTGGGTGTAGTTTTCTATATTTTGGCATGGATTTCGAGATTTGTCGGTCATTAATTGCAGGATTAGTAGCACAAAAATCGAGGCAGGGGTGTCTTGGGGGCCTGAAAGTGTCCAACTCAGACTGAGGCATGAAGACAATCATTTTTAGGTAAAATGACACCACGAATGCAGTGTTGGTGTTAGTTTTATGATCTGAGCAAAGATTTTGTGGCTTAACTCCAGAATGAGGTATACTTATGTATTTTTCTCAATTATTTTGTGGAGTTAATAAAAAGACCTACCCATTTGAGAGAAGGACCCAGAGACATAGTCCACCAGGGACGAACTCTGTTATCAAGTTATTTGTGTTCATATTGCATGATTATGTCTATTTCATTTTGAGCTTTATCTTCTTTATGGTGTACATTTGTTTATGCTAATTTAATATAGTTCTTTAATAAGTCACTTGACGAAAAGATCCCATATCACCCAACTAAGGGAAACATGGGTTGTTGTGTGCCAAGTAAAAAGACATTTTCGGTTGCGATGGAAAAATTCTACTCTAATTGTTGGAATTCAAAATGTTCTTTATACAATTACCAAATTAATAAAGAATAATTTGGTTGAAAGTACATATAAAGAAATGGGTGCCCTAGTGAAATGATGGCTTGTCCCTCTTGGGGCGCAAGTGGTGCGATTTAACTAATGAGGGGTGGGGGGCCCTGTAACAACCCTCCTAGCTAAGGAAAACTACTCAGTCAACCGGTGAAATTTGTTTTTTGTTAAAGTGTGTGTGTGTGCAGAAGAAACAACCCCCTCGACTCTACGTCAACCTCGAACCAACAGGACGCAAGTAAGACGAACACAATCAAGACAACCCGACATATCATAGCGACGACAAGAAGCAAACTCCCCCGAATAGGAGGCAGGAAACTAATGGCTATAGGCAGAGACAGACACCAGGGGTTAGGCACAGTACTGTCACAGAATGAAAGAATCCGTCAGTAGAGTCGCAGTAGTGGAACTGTGCCTTTAAACAGCCCGAGACTACTGATACGGATCAGAATGTGTCGCAAGAGTGGAACTGTGCCTTTAAACAGCCCGAGACTCTTGATACGGCACCGGATTCCTTCCACCGGATTAGACACAGTCATACATACTAAGCTGCAAGAGGAGTCTATATTCTGCCCGACACGGCAGGCTACACAATACAAACCACCAAGTACTTACAAGACGAGGGACAACAATAAGCACGATGCATTGCATTCTTCTAATAATGGCCATAATGAGCAATGACATCCACACCCTAATGGTAAACCCTCGATGTTATATTCTCCTCATTAACTTTCCCTTCCTACCCGTTTATTACCAGACATTCTAAAAACCTAACAACAATAGCATTGCAAATTAGACATTGTCATCAACACTTCAAATTAAACGAAGATCATCCTTGCAATTTTAAACTCCATCATGAACATTTCAAGTAAGCAATTATTAACATTGCGATTGGCCTCATTATTAACCTGCTAAGTAAAACAATTATTAATCTTGCAATTTTAACTAGTGTTACCATGGAAACTAAGCAAATATTAATATTGCAGTGAAGCATTATCTCTAGCACTGTCAATTAACCACATTATCCCTGCAATTTAACCAAGTACCAACGTTGCACATTAACCCAGTATTAATTTTGCGAATCAACCCCATCATTTCCCTGGCAGATTAACAACCTTATTATTGCAAAATAAATTATTAGTACCAAGGCATTAAACAATTATTTATTTTGCGAATCAACACATTATTTCCCGCGCAAATCTAACATTCCTACTATTGCAAATTAACGAGTATACCAAGGCAATAAGACAATTACTAAATTTGCGAATTAAACCATTACTACTATTGCCATACGAACAAGAATTACCAAAGCAATTAAGCAATCTTTAAAATTGTGGCTCGACAATATTAATATTGCTATTTAATACCAAGTGCTCAAATTAAACAATATGCCATTGCCGACAACACGTGAACTTATCGCAAATTAACAATTATCAATAATATCACCCTTGCAATTAAACAAATTATTATCATTGCAGCTCTACCAACATTACATTCAATTAATGATTTTGCTATTGCATTTAAACTATTTCTCCTCATTGCAATTCTACCACATTAGCATTCAATTTATAATATCACTATAGCATTTAAACTAGTACTCATCATTGCCATTCCATCAACATGAACATTCCGTTAGTAATATCACTATTGCATTAATCTATTACTCCTCATTGCGTTTCTACATGTAGTAACGTCTCCATTAAATAATATTATCACCGCAGCAAACACATACTTAACATTGCCAGGTTTGATAATATCGACAATCCTTTAAATGATTCAATTAAAGGATATTAAAATTTTCAACAGCAAGGCCAACGAATTTAAATTTGGATTGCCCCAAGACCTAGACTGACATTTCCATTAAACGATTAGTTTAAAGAATATTCACATTACAACAACAAATAACCATAAATAAGAGCATTAAATTTATCATTACTGTATTTGGTTCTTTGCCTAACATCTTTATAAAGCAATAAAGTATAAGGACCAATCCCCAAGCTTCCATGTCAAAACTGGTTAGTCGCTGTCATAACCCAGCGCTAGCAATTTAATTTAATAATATTAAATTCGCCATAGAGACAATTACTAACCTTGCCAATTAATAGGTGTCAACCTTTGCAGCTTGTGCGCCATCGTTAACA
>ML817078.1:36861-47715 GCA_009831015.1 Picea engelmannii | reverse complement strand
TGAATCCATACTATTATATAATCAACTATTTAATATAATGTTCTCATTATTTATATTTTATATTATAAAGAGTAACAAAAAAAATCATATTTTATTTTTAAACTATAATAATTATACTATTATAATAATAATAATTTATTTTTTAAGGTCACGGCCAAGCCACACCAAATTGGTGTATGACGCAAACGAGCCTCTTGACTCACGTCCGCGATCACCAGGACCTTCTCTGTCTTTGGCCCGAAGAGCGTAGATGCTCCTCTAAAACCCCTTTCGGGATTTTTTCACCCACAGAACGCTCTTGGTGACCTCCCTCTTTGAAATCGGGAGATCGGAATTCGCAAATTCATGAATCCTAAGGTCGCGTGTTTATTTCTTCACAATTCCATGAAATCTGATACAAGTCAACGTTGACTTCTCCTCCGCGATCAAAACTTCTCCCTATCGGGAAATCGCTATTCGCGACGTCAACAATTTGGACTTCCAACCTCCGATACCCGATACACCGAATCTCCGCTACCGTGCCACCTGTCCACCTACCAGTTCCCCTGTAGCCCACACTCTATAGGCAGATCAGGAAATCGCGTATCGGAATATCGCGATTCCCGTTGCACCAATTCTCGGACCCTTCCAAGTCCCGATCCCTGATATGGGTGGACACCTATCAATTCTCCGAGTGCTATGACTGTGGGACCCATCGGAGTTCGGAACCTCGCAACTCCTCCGTGACTCTTTCGACGCCAAGATCTCCAAAGTGTCGAACCTGATATACTTGCTGACGCTCTCCTCCACGTCACCCTTGCCTCGTCACTCTATCGGGTATCGCGGGATCGCGATTTCCACTGTAGCGATTCCTTGGCAAGTGGAAACTCCGACTACAGAATTCTGACTCGTAGGGGTCTCGTGTCACGTGCCCCAGCAGTGATCAACGGTTCCAGTTGCATCGGGAAATCGTGAATCGCGATTTCAATAGGTATAAATACCCTGTCTCTACAAACCCCGATGAGCCGAATCCCAATGGCTCTTGGCCCCTTCCTGTGCCTAGGGCATAAATCCTGCGCAACTTCTCAAAGATCTGGCGGCTGTTAGGACTTCGCTAATCTCTCTGGCGAGTCTTGGCCGTCGATTTCCCCTCTTCGGACTCCTCCCTATTTGAAGCTCCTTCCTGTTCGAACTTTCTTCGAACCACTTCCTGGGTCCTTCGACTGCCCGGTATCTCGAAGGAACTATCCTTCCTGAGCTTGTCAACTCTGGTTCTTCAGAGAGACTTTGCGCACACTCTTCATGCTCGACATCCAATAACTCCCCTAGTGTTGAGATTTTAAAGCTCTGTGCACCTCCGACAATAGTAGTCTCTGCCTTCCTTTACTCAAATTAACAACTGAGACTTTTAATTCCGCCTGTGTGCTCTTCACCCGGCTTCCACAACAACCCTATAACTTCTGGGTGAGTGAGAATAAGTGTTTAACTATCGAGCCTTCATCAATGCACTCTTGCGGATGAATTCAACTGCACTCTATGCAGGAACCTCCTGGCTCAGAAAGAGAAACAATTGAAACTTATTCTCGTCTCTCTCTCTCTCTCTCATACTTCAGTTGAAAACTTGAAATCACATGCACAGCATATTCAAAGCAAATGCATAACCAGAAACAAACATGCATAAACATCATACACAGAGAAATAACACTAGCCATGAAATTGAATCAAAGACTCACTTCTATTAATTCAAATCTGTACATGGGCATTCTTCACAGAATTCTCTGTTTTCTCTTCTCTTCTGAATGCTTCTGAATTATTTTACAATGTACAAGTGAGGGTGTCTATATCCGTTTTCCCTCTCGAAAACTAAAACTGTCTAATCTAGAATTAAACATCTATCTACCTGCATTAAATCTATTAAATGCCTTCCTATCTACTAAGGACGAGAGCTTAAAGGCTCAAGGTCCCCTTTACAATACAAGTGTGCTTCTTTATGAATGACTTCATTAAAGAGTGGTGCAACAACTTCCAAAGTATTTCAAAATGTGTGCTACTTATCCAGCTGTCTTCCACTCGATGTGTTGGCTCACTTGTCTTGGGCGATGCTCTTGCATCATACTCCTCGGCTTGAAAAATTTCATGGGCTCCTGTCCATGAGCTCCTGCACGGTCTATCCATGCTTCTGAATGCTTGCTTCATTTTCCCAGCTGGCGTCTTCTACTGGGTGATTCTTCCACTTCACCAGGTATTCGAAGTACTGCTTTCGCTTGGTCTTCTTTCCCACTCGCTTTTCTAGTATGCACTCCATCTGTGGCTTCTATGCAACTGGTAATTGCTTCTGCCATTGGATCACTGGTTCCTCAGTTCAAGTTTTTGCTTCTCCAGCCCTGTATGGGTATAAGTCTGCCACGTTGAATATCGAAGATATCCCGATGCCATCCGGCAAGTCAATTTCATAAGCGTTCTCTCCGAATTTCTTCAGGACTCTGCAAGGTCTGATTTTCTTCATTTTCATCTTGTTATATGTTCCCCTCGGGAACCTTTCCTTCCTTAGATGTGCCATAACTAGATCACCAACTTCAAACTGAAGTTGTCTCCGATGCTGATCTGCTTTGCGTTTGTACTCTTGATTTGAGTCCTGCAATCACTGCTTCACCTTGCTGTGAAGTTCCTTCATCACCTCAGCGAATTCTCCTACGCTTGCACTGCTAGTCGCAGCCTGTTCTGACTCCCTGAGTTCATAAACTCCCCTCGGGTGTGTCCCATACACAATCTAAAATGGGCTTTTTCCTGTACTCTGATTCAGTGAATCATTATATGCAAACTCTGCCTGTGGCAATATGTTGTCCCAGCTGCCATGGTGCTCCGTCACCAAGCTCCTCAGCAAGTCTCCCAGACTTCTATTGACCACTTTTGTTTGTTTGTCAGTCTTCGGATGGTAAGCTGAACTAAATGCCAAGTTTGTTCCTAGCTTCTTCCATAGCATCCTCCAAAAATGACCTATGAATTTGGTATCCCTGTCTGAAACTATGCTTTTCGGCAATCCATGAAGTCTAACAACCTCTTTGAAAAACAAGTTTGCGATGTGAGTCACATCACTGGTCTTTTGGCATGGAATGAAATGTGCCATCTTCGAAAACCTATCTACCACCACAAAGATGGAATCAACCCCTCTTTGTGTCCTTGGCAAACCCAATACAAAATCCATGCTGATCGCCTCCCATGGCCTCTCTGGTATGGGAAACGGCTGATAAAAACCTGCATTTTGTTTTATCCCCTTCGAATGTTGACAAATTCGACACCTGTCAACAAACTTCTTGACATCTGTTTGCATGCTTGGCCAAAAATATGATTCGCTCAGCTTTGCGAACGTTTTGTCGTGGCCAAAATGCCCTGCTAAGCCTCTGCTGTGTTTTTCCTTTAGCAAGTTCTCCCTCATGGAACAATTGGGAATACACAGTTGATAGCCTCTGAACAGCAACCCCCCCTGGATCATGTAGTCTATCCATGGGCTTCGATCCCTAAGAACTGGATTCTCAGTTGCTTCATACGCTTCTCCGAAGTCTGCATCTCCTGCGTACATGTCCTACAGATTTTCAAAACCCAATGTTTTGACTCGGAAGTCCTGCAGCAACAAACACTTCCTGCTCAAAGAATCAACCACTTTGTTAGCAGTTCCTGAAATGTGTTTGATCACAAACGTGAAATTCTGCATGTATTCTACCCATTTTGCATGTTTCTGGTTCAACTTCTCCTGTTGACTCACAAACTGCAATGCATGATTATCATTGTACAATACAAATTCTTTTGGGATCAAGTAATGCCTCCACTTCTTCAATGCTTGTATGATGGCATAAAATTCTTTATCATACATGGAGTATTTCAGCTTTGTTTCATCCAGCTTCTCGCTGAAATATGCAACTGGTCTGTCCTCTTGACTCAAAACCGCTCCTATGGCATATCCGCTCGCATCGCATTTCACCTGAAACGTTTTTGGAAAATCCGATAACACCAACACTGGTCGTTCCGTTATCTTCCGCTTCAATAGATTGAAGCTTTTCTCAGCCTCTGCTGTCCAATGAAAAGACTTGTGTTGTTTCTTCACCATGTCCATCATCGCTGCGCTAATCCCACTAAAATTCCTAATGAATTTCCTGTAGAAACTTGCCAACCCGTGGAAACTCCTCATCTTGAAAACATTTCTCGGTGATGGCCAATTCTTGATCACTTCCACCTTACTCGGATCCATCTTCAACTCATTTGTCGATATGACAAAACCCAAATAAATGAGCTCTGTCTTCATAAATGAGGACTTCTTCATGTTAATCAACAACTTATCCTGCTGTAGCCTCCTCATCACGATGGCCAAATGCTTCAAATGTTCAGCCTTTGTCTTACTGTAGATCAATATATCATCTAGATATACGACTACAAATTTCCCGATGAATTCCTTTAGGACTTCATTCATCAGCCTCATGAATGTACTCGATGCGTTTGTTAAGCCAAACGGCATGACCAACCATTCGTACAAACCTTCATTTGTTTTGAATGTTGTCTTCCATTCATCACCTTCTCTCATGCGAATCTGGTGATATGCGAGTCAGTACACATTCTCCAACCTCCATCCTTCTTCATACTAAGCATTGTTGGAATAGCACACGGACTCAGGCTTTCCTTGACCAATCCTTCATCCAATAGCTCCTACACTTGCCTTTTGACTTCTTCATTCTCCTGCGGTGTCAACCTGTACGCAGCCTTATTCGGCAAACTGGCTCCTGGTATAAGGTCAATGTGGTGACTCACACTCCTTATCGGTGGCAATGAACGAGGTAATTTTTCCATGATGATGTCAGCAAACTCTTCCAGCAGTTCCTGAATCTCATCCGGCAAGTCGTCCACTCTTGTGCTAGTCAGGACAATCCTCGGTTTCCTGACCACAAAGAATTGTGGATCTTCCTTCTTCTCCATCTCTGTGAGAAGCTCCTTCCCACTCATGAGAAGTATTGTTTTGTTGACTTCCGGTTTCACTTCTTTATCCTTTATCGGAAGCAACATGTGTGTCGTTCCATCCTTCTCTAAGGTGTATGTGTTCATCCTTCCGTCATGAACCACCTTTCGGTCATATTGCCATGGTCTACCCAGTAACAAATGACATACATCCATGGGGATAACATCATAGAGAATTTTATCATTATATCCTCCTATCTTGATGTCAACCAAGCATTGTTTAGTGACACTCACCTGATGTCCCTTCTGTAGCCACGAGACCTTGTATGGACTCGGGTGATCAGTTGTCTCCAGCTCCAAATTTTCCACCATCTCAGTTGAAACAAGATTATCGGTGCTTCTGCCGTCCACAATAACCTTGCATTTATTATCCTTGGTTTTCCAGGCTGTTCTGAACAGTCCGGTCCTCTGAGCTAAACTTTCCTGCACCTCCTTCTTAGGTGTCAAAAGAACTTTTCGCATTAGAAGTGAGCTTCCGCTTTCTGCACCTTCTACTTTAGTAGCTCGCCTCTGTGCCTCGGCGATGTGAGCTTCTCCTCTGTCATTTTTCCTGTCTGGACAATCAACGGCTTTATGTCCATCCTTCCCACATGTGAAACATGTGATGATTCCACCTCTACCTCTTCCTCTACCTCTGGTACGAGGAAAAGTGTTGGCATCAACATAATCTCCTCGCTGATCAAATTGTTGTCTCCTTGGCTCAGCATATTGTTGTTCTCGCTGTGAGGTTCCACCTCTTTCAATCTAACCCTGAGGTTTCTTCCATTCCTCTTTGTTCTTCTGAAATTTCTCCTGGGAAACTGCCTTGCCTCTGGGCTGACTTCTGCCTCGCCCTCGCTGACCTTGCTTACGACTCAGCTTCTCCTCGGCTTTCAGAGCCATCTGGTAAGCATCCTCAACAGTTATGATGGTTGTCAGGATTAATTCATCCTGAATGTCGTACCTCAACCCATTCAGGTATCTGACTACCTTCTCATCATCGCTCTCCCGATGACCTGCTCTGATATTGAGCTTATCTCTTCGGTATACTCCTTCACCGTCATCAACTTCTGCCTCAGGTTCTGCATTCGCCTGAACAGTGTGATCTGATAATCCCTTGGGATGAATTTTTCCTTCATTTTGGCAATCATTCGATCCCAACTTTTAATTTTTTGTTTACCTTTGGAACGTCTATCTACCTGTAGCTCGTCCCACCATAATGTTGCATGTCCCTTTAGCTTGGTAACAACATGCCTAACCTTTTTATCTTCTTCGATATCTTCATAGTCGAAGTAGGTGTCAAGAGCTTGAATCCAATCCAATAGCTCTTATGCATCCAGACTTCCTTCATAGACTGGAATGTCCATTTTCGTCTTTGAACTCATCCGGGCGATAGCTTTTATTAATCGCTCATTTGCCGCATCCTCGACTACAACTTCTCCTTGTGGTTCAGCTTCAACCTCATTGTTGGAATCACTAAGATCCCCTGCACCAACTGTGCATCTCTGAGCTGTTTCCATATCTTCGAGTCTCGCTCAAAGATATCGTATCTTCCTTTCCATCTCTGGATTCCCTGCCGGCCTACCTCTTCTTCTCACCTCCCTGTCTTCCGGGTCGGGTGATTGTCTTTCCCTTCTGGGCAGCATAGTGAATTCTCTTTCTCCCTGTTGCAGAAAACAAAGGGTAACTCCTTGCTCTGATACCACTCTGACGCAAATGAGCCTCTTGACTCATGTCCACGATCACCAGGACCTTCTCTGTCTTTGGCCCGAAGAGCGTAGATGCTCCTCTAAAACCCCTTTCAAGATTTTTTCACCCACAGAACGCTCTTGGTGACCTCCCTCTTTGAAATCGGGAGATTAGAATTCGCAAATTTGTGAATCCTAAGGTCGCATGTTTATTTCTTCACAATTCCCCAAAATCCGATACAAGTCAACGTTGACTTCTCCTCCGCGATCAAAACTTCTCCTTATCGGGAAATCGCTATTTGCGATGTCAACAATTTGGACTTCCAACCTCCGATACCCGATACATCGAATCTCCACTACCGTGCCACCTGTCCACCTACCAGTTCCCCTGTGGCCCACACTTTATAGGCAGATCGAGAAATCGCGTATCGGAATATCGTGATTCCCTTTGCACCAATTCTCAGACCCTTCCAAGTCCTGATCCCCGATATGGCTGGACACCTTTCAATTCTCCGAGTGCTATGACTGTGGGACCCGTCGAAGTTCGGAACCTCGTGACTCCTCCGTGACTCTTTCGACACCAAGATCTCCGAAGTGCTGAACCCGATATACTTGCTGACGCTCTCCTCCACGTCACCCTTGCCTCGTCACTCTATCGGGTATCGCGGGATCACGATTTCCACTGTAGCGATTCCTTGGCAAGTGGAAACTCTGACTACAGAATTTTGACTCCTAGGGGTCTCGCGTCACGTGCCCCAGCAGTGATCAATGGTTCCAGCTGCGTCGGGAAATCGCGAATCACGATTTCAATAGGCATAAATCCCCTGTCTCTACAAACCCCAATGAGTCGAATCTCGATGGCTCTTGGCTCCTTCCTGCGCCTAGGGCATAAATCCTGCGCAACTTCTCCAAGATCTGGTGGCTGTTAGGACTTCTCTAATCTCTCTGGCAAGTCCTGGCCGTCGATTTCCCCTCTTCGGACTCCTCCCTATTTGAAGCTCCTTCCTGTTCGAACTTTATTTGAACCACTTCCTGGGTCCTTCGACTGCCCGGTATCTCGAAGGAACTATCCTTCCTGAGCTTGTCAACTCTGGTTCTTCAGAGAGACATTGCGCACACTCTTCATGCTCAACATCCAACAACTCCCCTAGTGTTGAGTTTTTCAGGCTCTGTGCACCTCCGACAATAGTAGTCTCTGCCTTCCTTTACTCAAATTAAAAACTGAGACTTTTAATTCCGCCTGTGCGCTCTTCACCCGGCTTCCACAAGAACCCTATAACTTCTGGGTGAGTGAGAATAAGTGTTTAACTATCAAGCCTTCATCAACGCACTCTTGCAGATGAATTCAACTGCACTCTATGCAGGAACCTCCTGGCTCAGACAGAGAAATAATTGAAACATATTCTCGTCTCTCTCTCTCTCTCTCTCAGACTTCAGTTGAAAACTTGAAATCACATGCACAACATATTCAAAGAAAATGCATAAGCAGAAACAAACATACATAAACATCATACACAGAGAAATAACACCAGCCATGAAATTGAATCAAAGACTCGCTTCTATTAATTCAAATCTGTACATGGGTGTTCTTCACAGAATTCTCTGTTTTCTCTTCTCTTCTGAATGCTTCTGAATTATTTTACAATGTACAAGTGAGGGTGTCTATATCCATTTTCCCTCTCGAAAACTGAAACTATCTAATCTAGACTTAAACATCTATCTACCTGCATTAAATCTATTAAATTCCTTCCTATCTACTAAGGATGAGAGCTTAAAGGCTCAAGGTCCCCTTTACAGTACAAGTGCGCTTCTTTATGAATGACTTCATTAAAGAGTGGCGCAACAACTTCCAAAGTATTTCAAAATGTGTGCTACTTATCCAGCTGTCTTCCGCTCGATGTGTTGGCTCGCTTGTCTTGGGCGATGCTCCTGCATTAGTGTATGAGACCCCTTCGTTTGTGGGACAAAGGACCCCCCTATATAATCAACTATATAATATAATGTTCTCATTATTTATATTTTATATTATAAAGAGTAAAAAAAAACATGAGATTTATTTTTAAACTATAATAATTGTATCTATTTTTTTTTTTAACATTCATTTTATAAACTTATAAAAATTTCACTTAATTAGATAATTTAGGTTTCAAATAAAATATTATTTTAATTCAAATTCAAATAAAAAATTATATAATATAAAAAAAATCATAAATTAAAAAAACATCAATATTAAAATATAATTTATTATTATATATATAATTAAATTATAACTTAAAAATAAGATATAAATTTAAATATGATGATGATGATGATGATTAATGTCCACTAAGATCTAATTGGTCTATCAGGCCTTAAGAGGGTAAGTGATTACTTGTGATTCTTTAGAATTTTGTTTCCGTGCTCTAAAAGCATTAAGAAAAGCTTTCCAAAATCACCATACTTTTGTTGAGTTAAGAGGTTAGGAAGGTTGGTAGTGTGATCAATATTTTGAAAATGAGATCTAATAAGATATAAACACATAACATCAAACATTATTTTAAAATTTTATATTAATTATCTTTTCCTTATGTGTTATGACAAATTGTAACCTTAATAAGAACTACTTAATTAATTGGTTAGTTATAATTGTGGTTATAGTTAATTGTGAGATAGTTACTAGTAAAATTAATAACAACTACTTAATTAATTGGTTAGTTATAATGGTAGTTGTAGTTAATTGTGAAATAGTTACTACTAAAATTACTATGAGACAAAAAAAATTATCCTTTATGAAAATGGTCTTAATATATTTAAGAAATTTGACAAATACTTTTTCTGTTGCCTTCATTCTCAGTCCAGGGTTGTTAGCCCCTGGTTGAATTCAATAATGTGGTGCAAGCATAAGCCTTTGTGTAATTGAAACAATTACATAATGGATGATATGAAGGGAAAAATGAAGATTCAACGACAAGAGCTAGTGGCTCTCCTTGCTTCCAATGCCCAATTGGAACATAAGTTGTAGGATAGGGATGATAGGAGGGACAAGGAAATGGAAATTGTACTCCGAGAGGTCAACAAACACATTGAACATATCCAGTCTCTCAACAAGACTATCTAACACAATTAATCAGGCGTCTCAATGCAGCATAATCCAATTCCCTTTGAAGGCTCACATGCTTCCTATGAAGTTATACAACCCATGCTTCTCCATCCTGAACATGACATCCCAGAGGACGTCCAAGGAATGGTTGACACTGAGCTGAAGCTCAATTAGATCACATTTTTTATGCAATGTAAATTTGTGTTTTTTCTTTCTTCATATGTAAAAATATATACAAGGAAGGATACTTGTAGTCCTTTTGTAAAACAAATTGAGGATATTTTTCTGCTAAGGACTAGTAAGGCCCTTTATTTGTTGAGGGCTAAAGGGAATTTTGAATTATTGTATACTCTAGTTGTTTTTCCCTCTACAGAGCCCCTTTTATAATAAAAAAACTAATAGTTTCTGTTAAAAATAAAAAAATATTTTGATTTAATAGTAAAATTAATTTCATTATGTCACTTAAATTTAATAGTAAACTTGATGTCATTATGTCACTTAAATTTAAATAAATAAGAGGAAAATGCTATAATTAAGAATTTTGAAACTATATTTAATTAGTATTATAAAATTAAATTAGATTTAAATATTTCAATGTGTCAAACATTGCTTTCAACAATAGATGCGTTTATCTCAATAATAGATGCATTGATCTCAACATTAGATGCAATGATTCCAACATTAGATGTATTGTTGTTAGTGTAGGTTATGGACATACCATTTAAAAGATGGTTAAAATATTGAAACAATATAACAATATTTCAATGTGTGAATAAAAATAGTTGTAAGTGTGGGGTTATATTCACATTAGATTTCAATATTTCAATGTGCTCAATTGATTTCAACATTAGATGCATTGATTTTAGTTTAACGGGTGGAAATACCATTTAAAAGCATGGTTAAAATATTAAAAGAGTAAAAGAAATATTTCAATATGTGAATAAAATTACGGGCATATTAAAAATATAAAAGTTATATATCAAACATGTATAAATTAATAAAAAAATTAATGTCATTATATTGATCACACTACCAACTTCCCTAACCTCTTAACTCAACAAAAGTATGGTGATCTTGGAAACCTTCTCTTAATGCTTTTCGAGCACAGAAACAAAATTCTAAAGA
>ML817078.1:4797-24737 GCA_009831015.1 Picea engelmannii | reverse complement strand
ACATGTAACTGCATCCATGTTTGGGTATTTTGGTCACTAGAGTGATAAAAATGATACCACTTTAGTTTCCTTGATAGGCTAGAAAAGCAACACAAAACAATGATTAGTAGGTTAGTGAACCCACAAGCAAGAAAGCAAGAAATGGAACAAGAAATCAATGACAAACAAAGAAAACTAAACTAAGAAGATATAAACAAAGGATGCATGAAATTGGACACAAAAAATGGTTATCTAATAGAGAATGGTCTTTGAAATTGAGAACACCAAGAGGCAAAATGTGGGATTTATGAATCCCCTATTACTCCTAGGGAGGGATCTTGAATCCCTCAAAGTAGAGCTTTTACTCTCCTATCTTGAATTGAAAATGGTGAAGAACTCTATGTAAAACATTTCCAAGAGGTGGAATGCCTTCCCTTTGTAATGTTTGCTCAAACTATTCTCAAGAGAACAAATGGTTTCTCCAAGAGTAATTGGGAAGCATAAAAATACAATGAACTTCTTCCTTTTTAGCATATAATGACTCTTTTTGTGCCATCCAAGACTGCTCATTAATAAGGGAATGGGATTCAATATACTACCACCTACTTGGAAATCTATGTTGATGTCCACAAGAAAGAGGCACGACTACAAGAATCAATTGGATTCTCGACATCGATTCGATCAAATAGGTGTCAAGGACTGGATGGAGGAGAGGATGGATGGAATGTTGACATGAATGACATTCAAGATGTCTGGGATTGGAGAATTTCCCTTGGTTGGGGGAAAATGAAATGATGGAAGCAACTTTAAAACATGATATGGTGTCAAGGGGACAAAAAAATATTGGGTAAACTATGTTGAATGGGTGAGACTACAAAGGAATGGATGAGAGGTCAAAGTACAGATATTTGGGACAGGGGTGTTGGTGATAGTCAGTATTTATTCCATGATAGGGATATATTTGAAAAGATGGTGATGAAAGGGGGATGCCCCAATGATCCAAAAAGGACCCAGAGAATATTAAGACATCTCAGAACGCACAGAAGCAACTTAGAACACTCAAAATGGATTCAACAGACAACAAAAGGGAAAATTTTCAAAGTTCCTAAAAATCAATAAAAAGGGCACAATCACGAAGAGCACGTCGCAAGCTTTCTAACAGTGCAAATGACTCGTCAAACGAATTTACGGATAAAAATTTATAAGAAGTCAAAGTTCAGTCAAACTTGGTCAAGTTGACACGTGGAACCACTACAAGGGTGAAATGTGGCACAAATTAGTTGGCCAAATGGTGTGGAAAGGATGGAAGAAACGTGGGAAGTTAAGTGATGACACATGTCAATTTTCATGGATGAATCATGTGGTGACAAGTGACATTTTTTATGGACAAATTATATGGTGCCATGTGGCACCCTTCCAATGGTTGGTATGTGAAAAACTGTTATTGACTCCCCAAGAGTCAAACTCATGACCTCTCACTATCCCAAAGGTGCCACACATATGCATCAACCATTACTATTGAAAAGTCAACAAGAAACATGTGTCTAATTCACTTTTCCCTTAATTAAATTAGACAATAAATATTAATCTATTATCTCATTCATAACTGAGTGATTTGGAATTGTAACAGACTTATAAGTGTAGTTAAGTGAGTTAATATTAGTTGTACTAGTTGTAACTAAACATGCACTAGTGAGATTTCAGTTAATCAGTGAACTCACATGCAACTGGAGATTTTCCATGGTTAACTACATGCATGTCAGTTCCAATGGAGATCCAGTTGAGATAACAAGTGAAAGGGACAGTTTGGCTATCAGTTGTGATTTGTTCACACATGCAGTGAATATGCTTATGAGCATGTTCAAATGAGGCAATTTTATTCATTCGATTCATTGTGAGAATTCGGATTGCAGAGATTGTGCAGAGGAGGCAGGCTATCTAGACACAGAAATTGGCGCATGTATTTGTTGATTTGTGTATGGCAGTGTGAGATGATTGTATTGTACTGAGAGCTCTTGGATTAGAGTTTTGTATGAGATTGTTTCATGATTCATGATATACATAATATATGATAGTGGGGTTTTTATCTTTACGCTTTCCTAGTAAAACTTTTGTTTTGTGTGTTATTGATATTTCACTTTGTGCATTGTGGTTGTTATCGTGGTTTAATTGCTTCCACAAGAATAATAGTAGAAGTGATTTTGTACTTAACAAGTGGTGGAAATTGTTAGATCAGGAGAATCGCAGGAATACATTAATTTGTATCGAAATTTCTACAATTACACCATACAATGTTTATTGTTTGTGATATGATTTAATTATTATTTAATTTCAAACTTTGAACTAAGGTGACAAAGAGAGGGGATAAACCTTCAGCCCAACCCCTGTTCACATGATATTGCACCATATGAATATATTATTCCACCCGCCTAGGGGCTTAACTCAACCAACCTCCAAATATAGCCTATTCTCCACCATATCCGCCTCCATTTATCACCTTTCCGCTATTTTAGTGGATGCCCACCAGATTTGGCATGGTGCACCAAAGTTGTTGTAACCTTTTGCCAAAAAAGGGGAGGCCCATGCAATTTGATCCTGGGACCTCCGCCCAACCAACGCCTAAGTTTATCTATGCCAACCAACATACCAACAACTTCATTAATGCTAACCACTTGCAGAAATGGTATAAGAAGGGCGTCTCACCAGAGTTCAGAATGGACAAGAGAAAGGAGAGGGGGTAAGTTGAGCGCATCCGTACAATATAGATTTGGGCATAGTTTTCTAGATTTTAGCACAGATTTTCAGATATGTCCATCATTAATTGCAGGAGCAGTGGTACGAAAACCAAGGCAGGGGTGTCTTGGGGGCCTGAAAGTGTCTGACTCGGATTGAGGTGTGGAGACAGTGATTTTTAAGTAAATCGATGCCACAAACGCAGTGGTGTTGTTAGTTTTATGATATGAGCAAAGATTTTGTGGCTTAACTCCAGAATGAGGTATACTTATCTATTTTGCCCAATTCTTTTGTGGAGTTAATAAAAAGACCTACCCATTTGAGAGTAGGACTCGAAGGTGTAGTCCACCAGGGACGAACTCTGTTATCAAATTATTTGTATTCATATTGCATGATTATGTCTCTTTCATTGTGAGTTTTTTCTTCTTTATTGTGTACTTTTGTTTATTCTCATTTAATACAGTTCTTTAATAAGTCACCTGACGAAACGATCCTGGCTCATGTTGGTATCAGAGCAGTCGTCTTTGACTTGAATTGTTGAGTATGAATGCTTACTAGGGCCAAGCATAATAAGGGTGAATGAACTCTTAATATGTTCAATCCCGAATTTGGTCATGGATCTCGAAGCAAGACGATGTCAGAAGAGGAGAAGCGTGATGAACATGAGAAAAAATTTCACATGGTATTTTATCGCATGTCAGAAATGGTGGAACAAATGTATGGAGATTACGAGAAGAGGATGAAGAAGAAGGAGAAGAAAAAGGAAGCACCACCCGATGATTATGCTTCTGTAAATCAAGGGGCTGGAGGAGACCCTCCTAAGCCTCTATCTTCACCTTAAAGTTCTAGTTCTTCTTCCTCTGAGAATTTTTGTCACTCTCAACATTTTAACCATAAAGCCTCTTTTAAGATCCGACAGGTTGAAGTATATTTCCAGGTTCAACATATTGACAAAGAGGAAGTTGAAGTGCAACTGGCTTCTCTTCAATTGGAAGGCACCACTCTCGTATGGTGGGAGAGCAAGCTACATGAAAGGAGTAAGTATGGTAAGATTCTTTCCTCATGGTCAGATTTTAAAACAGAGATAAGGAAGCAGTTCTATCCATTAGGGTATTTACATAAAGTAATGATGGAATGGAAAACGTTGAGATAGAATAAAGGTCAGAACGTACAAAGTTTCATAGAGGAATTTAGGAAGAAAGCTTTAGCATTGAATATTCCTTTAGATTCTTATGAAACTTTAATGAAGTATATTGGTGCACTTCATAGTTATATTCTTCATACTTTTCTCTTTTTTAAACCCACTAGTCTTGATGAAGTTTGTGTGCAAGCCACTCACCTTGAGAACAGGGGGAAACATGTTCAAGAAGATCCCATGAAGAAACCTTCCAATTTCCCACAAAAGACTTTCAAGAAGTTTAAAAGGAAGGGCAAGAATACCTCTACAGTAGCAAGAGAAGGAGGAAAACCATATTGCACTCATTGTAAGAGGAGTGGCCATGATGAAGAACACTGTTGGAAACTACATCCAGAAAAAAAACCAAAATAGTTCAGTGGAAAGGGGAAGACAAAGACTGTTGCTACAATGCAACAAGATCTTGGTTCCAAATCAAGAGATGAAGGAAAGATCACAATGGTTGGAGTACAAGGTAAAGAATATCTTCATGCTAGTTCAAGTTCCAGTGATGAATCTCATATTGATGAATGAAAGAGGAATGATTTATTTCATATACGAGTTTTATCTAAACATACTAAGATAGATACATTATTTGATCTGGGTTCCCAAGTAAACTTAATATCTCAAGAACTTGTTAAGAAGATGGGTCTTGTAACGAAACCACATCCAAAGCCTTACCCTCTTGGTTGGGTATGTGACAAATCCAAACTTAATGTCACCAAACAATGTAGGGTCAGATTTTCTATTGCTTCAAATTTAATTCATGATGAAATAGATTTGGATGTTGTACTGCTTGATATATGTGGCATAGTGTTGGGAAGTCTGTATCTTTATGATAGAAAAGCAATCCTCTTTCGTCATGAGAACAAATACAACCTTACTAAAGTGGGAGTGGAATATATTGTTAGAGCTCACATCATGAGGGTAAATATGACACTTCTTAGTGTAGGGAAAATGAAAAGACTCGTAACCACTAATAAGAGATATGTAATCATGGTCGTCAAAGAGAAAGATGTTGGGACATCCGACGCTTTTCAGGGATGTGATCCATCTCATAAACATGAATTAACTGATATTGTTTCTAAGTATGATGATATTTTTCAGGAACCATATGGATTACCTCCTAAGAGGGAAATCCAACATGAGATACATCTTCAACAGGATTCTCCTTTGCCTAATGTGGGAACGTACAGGATGTCAGTTGTGGAGATGATAGTGATCAAGAAGCAGGTACAAGAATTATTGGATCAAGGGGACATCAGGCCCAGTTCATCTCCTTGTGGTTCTTCGATCATGATGGTGCCAAAGAAATATGGAACATGGAGAATGTGTGTCGATTACCAAGCTTTAAATAAAATCACAGTGAAAAATCGATACCCTCTTCCTCACATAGATGATTTACTTGATTAGTTGAAGAATGTTGTTTATTTTACTAAGTTGGATTTGCGTAGTGGATATCATCAAATTAGAGTTGCAAAACACGATGCATGGAAGACTTCCTTTAAAACCAAACAAGGATTGTTTGAGTGGTTAGTTATGTCGTTTGGGCTTTGTAATGCTCCGACAAATTTCATGTGTGTGATGAATGATGTATTCAGGCCTTTCCTGGATGACTTTGTGATTGTGTATTTAGATGACATTCTTGTTTTCAAGGGGACTTGGGATGAACATGTAAAGCATGTAAAAAAAGTACTAGATACTTTGCAGAGGGAAAAGTTGTATGTGAAAATGTCTAAATGTGAATTTTGCAAGACTGCACTTGTATACTTAGGTCATATCGTGGGAGGAGGACAATTGAAGATTGATCCTTCCAAAATTGAAGTGATTGTGAAATGGCTTGAGCCAAAGAGTGTAACTGATAGTCGAAGCTTCTTGGGTGCTGTCCAGTATTGGAGGAGATTCATTCCCAAATTCTCCTTTATCACAGCTCCTTTGCATGCCTTAACCAATGTGAAGAACACTTTTCAGTTGGAAGGAAAGCAACAAAAGATTTCAACATTTGGAAGGAGAAGATCATTACCACACCAATATTAGCATTGTCGAATCTTCAACAGCCATTCGAGATCGAGACAGATGACATTGGATACGCCATGGGTGCAGTATTGATGCAATATCGCAAGTCTATCTTTTACCACTCTGAGAATTTTAACCAAGTTGTTGTTAACTATCCTACATATGATAAAGAAATGTATGAATTAGTTCAAAGCGTAAAGAAATGGAAGCATTACTTGTTAGGGAAGGAAACCATCATACATACAAATCACCATCCCTTATAGTATCTCCAGGAACAAACCAAATTGCAACAATCTCGACACTACAGATGGATGGGTTTTCTACAACAATTTCATTTGGAAATTAGGTACAAGAAGGGTACAAGTAACAAGGTAGCCGATATGCTTTCTAGACCTCCTATTGTTGCTTCTATTATTTTGAAGAATACTTCTTTATGTCATGATAGCCATGTATAACAATATTCCATCGATGAATATTTTAAAGAAGTTTATGAGGAGCTAACCCATGGTGCACAGGTAGAGAACTATTGTCTACAAGGAAAATTACTCTATCATCTTGGGAAGCTATGTATTCCTACAAGTGAACGAGTCGATGTGATATGGAAGCTCATAATTCTGTTGTGTCTGGACATTTTGGGGTAGAAAAAACTATGGCTCATTTGCAGTGGTTTTGTTACTAGCCTCAAATGAAAGCAATTGTAAGTAAATATGTAAAGGGGTGTGTGATGTGTTCTACTTGTAAGCCCACTAATAGAAAATTGGGGCTACACTCACCACTTCTTGTTCTATCCCATCCATGGGAAAGAATTTCCATGGATTTTGTATGGGGTTTAACAATGACCAGAGGGGGTCATGATTATTTGTATGTTGTAGTGGATAGGTTTAGGAAGATGTGTATCTTGATGCCATGTAAAATATAGATCACTGCTAAGCAAACTGCTAATCTCTTTTTTCAACATGTTTAGGTTCACTTTGGGTTACCCACGTCCATTGTCTCGGATCGAGATACTCGATTCCTTGGGGATTTTTGGACTATCTCGTGGAGAAGGATTGACACCAAATTGAAGAGGACACTGATTTTCATCCATAGACCGATGAACAGACATAGGTGGTAAATATATTAGTGGTAATTTTTCTTCGAGGCTACTGCAACAAGCATCCTAAGTTATGGGATGAACAGATACCTTATGTACAACATGCTTATAATCGAACTTTACATTCATCCATGCATAGTTCACCTTTTGAGATGTGTTATGGGTACCTACCAAAGGTTCCTTTGGACTTGATGTATGGGAAATATGCCGATGTGAATGGAGAACAAACAGACGACAGAGCCCGCAAGTTCATCTAGAGGATTCAACAGATACACCAGGCAGTCAGGGAATAGTTAGACAAGAGTCAAGAACAGTATAAATCTCGACCTGACAAGGACGAGGATGATCATCAGTTCCAAGTTGGAGACCGGGTATGGCTTCACATCAGCAAGGAATGATTGAAGGGTGAAGGCAAGAAAGTCAAGCCCATCTGATATGGACCCTTCACTATTTTGGAGAAAAGTAGCACTAATGATTTTTGTTTAGATCTTCCACCTTATATGTAGATATATTCAATTATGAATGTAGAGAATTTGAAATTTTTTGAGCTTCCCATGATCATGGATTCGGATGAGGAAGTTTCAATACCTTCAGTTGATGAGTTTGCACCTGAGTACTTGGATGAGTTACAGGAAGATATCATCCTAGACAGAAGGATGAGGACTTCACGTAGGGGTGATATTGATTATCTTTGAGTAGGCTTAAAGGGCACACATCCAAGCAAGGCAAAGTGGATTGAGAAAGACAAGGTGAGGGAACTCTTCCCTCACTTACCAATTGATTAATTAAATCTTTTGGTGGTCCCAAAATATATCAGTGGGAAGGCGTGATCCAAAAAGGATCCAAAGAAGATTAAGACAACTCAGAATGCACATAAGTAACTTAGAATGCTCAGAATGGCTTCAGCAGACAATAAAAGGGAAAAAAATAAAATTTCCTAAAACTTAGTGAAAAGGGCATAATAGCAAAGAGCAGTCTGCAGTCTTTCTAATGGCGCAAATAGATCGTCAAATAGAGTTATGGATAAAATGTTATAAGCAGTCAAAGTTCAGTCAAACTTGGTCAAAAAGACAAAAGTCAAACTAACACGTGGCACCACTGCAAGGGTGACATGTGGCACAGATGAGTTGGCCAGATGACATGGGAAGGATGGAAGACATGTGTGCAAGTTAAGCGATGACACATGTCAGTTTTCATGGCAAATCATGTGGTGACAAGTGGAATTTTTATGGACAACATATATGGTGCCACGTGGCCCAGTCATGGGCTGCCACATGGCACCCCTTCAATGGATGGTATGTTAAAAAATATCATTGACTCCCCAAGAGTCTAATTCATGACCTCTCACTAGCCCAAAGGCCCCACACATATGCACCAACCTTTACACCATACAACTTTTCTTCCTTGTGATAAGATTTAATTATTATTTAATTTCAAACTTTGAACTAAGGCACCAAAGGGAGGGGCTAGGCCTTCGGCCCAGCCCCTGTTCACATGATATTGCACCATATGACTATAGTATTCTACCCGCCTAGAGGCTTAAATCAACCAACCGCCAAATATAGCATATTCTCCACCATATCCACCTCCATTTATCACATTTCCGCTATTTTAGTGGCCTCCCGCCAGATTTGGCAGGGTGCGCCAAAGTTGTTGTAACCTTTTTCCAAAAAGGGGGAGGCACGTGGGATTTGACCCCGGGACCTCCGCCCAACCAATGCCTAAGTTTAGCTATGCCAACCAACATACCAACAACTTCATTAATGCTAACCACTTGTAGAAATGGTATAAGAAGGGGGTCTCGCCAGAGTTCAGAATGGACAAGAGAACGCAGAAGGGGCAGGTTGAGCGCATCCGTACAGTATGGATTTGGGCGTATTTTTCTAGATTTTGGCATGGATTTCGAGATCTATCAGTCATTAATTGCAGGATTAGTAGCACAAAAATCGAGGCAGGGGTTTCTTTGGGGCCTGAAAGTGTCCAACTCAGACTGAGGCGTGGAGACAATCTTTTTTAGGTAAAACGACACCACGAATGCAGTGTTGGTGTTAGTTTTATGATCTGAGCAAAGCTTCTGTGGCTTAACTCCAGAATGAGGTATACTTATGTATTTTTCCCAATTCTTTTGTGGAGTTAATAAAAAGACCTACCCATTTGAGAGAAGGACCCAGAGACGTAGTCCACCAGGGACGAACTCCGTTATCAAGTTATTTGTGTTCATATTGCATGATTATGTCTATTTCATTTTGAGTGTTTCCTTCTTTATGGTGTACTTTTGTTTATGCTCATTTAATATAGTTCTTTAATAAGTCACCTGACGAAAAGATCCCATATCACCCAACTAAGGGAAACATGGGTTGTTGTGTGCCAAGGAAAAAAACATTTTCGGTTGTGATGGAAAAATTCTACTCTAATTGTTGGAATTCAAAATGTTCTTTATACAATTACCAAATTAATAAAGAATAATTGGGTTGAAAGTACATATAAAGAAATGGGTGTCCTAGTGAAATGATGGCTTGTCCCTCTTGGGGCGCAAGTGGTGCGATTTAACTAATGAGGGGTGGGGGGCCCATTGGTGGTTTCCTGTACCAGGTAAGTGAATGGAGGATAAAATTGTAGATGGGAAATTGATGATGGATGATATGGGGGGTTAATGATAATGTGAAAGTGCATTTGATGTAACCAACTAAACAAGAAGTGGGATTCCATTATGGGGTAGTTTAGCAATATGATAAGAAAGAAGTATGGGGTTCTCGTGCTGGGGTGTAGTGCTACTAGAACTCCGAAACCTAATGGATAGGACAACACGAGTGTTAATTTTCCAGGGGTAAAATACACATGGGACAACTCATGGGGGTGAGAATAATACCAGGTGAAAATACCTTAATGGAATAGATCAGGTGATGGTACCTCAGAGCCGAGTGGGATCCTAAAGGGTTATGTTGAAAGGGATGACTAGAATATGAAACTGATAGTAGATGAATTTATTATTTTCCAGTATCCAACATATACCTGAAGGGGCCATGGGAAGGCCATGAAAAAAGTGACTATTTATGTTCATGAGAAGTACCTATACATACAAAAATCAAATACTCGACGTGAAAAATATCTAATGAGAAGAACATATTGTTAGCAACAATTGTGGTATCGGGGAACAAAGGTACGCAGGTCTGCAGGATTGCATGATAGATGCCCAAGCGCAGCACACAGAAGAAATCTGTTTGGGGCCCGAGTCAACCAAGCAAGCCTGATCATGGACACGAGAAGCAACAAAAGAGATCTAGACCATCCATCTGAGAAAGGACATGTGGCAGGAGATCGACGTCATCAGGAAAGTCCCGACAGAGAAGCGCCCATCAGCGAACTTGAAGCCATCGGGATATCGGGGATCTTGGGGACGAGTGATTTGTGCACTTCAAAAGTGCGAACCGCGGAACCCCGATGGAGAGTATGGTGAAAGGCATATGGTAGTGGTCACTTGGAACAGGGCCTAGTCAAAGGGATAGCACAGAAGGCGCATCGGCAATCAAAAAATTGTGAGTCCCATGGACACAAACATTGTGTCATCGTGAACGCTGAAACTCCGATGGAGGGTTTGGCTACGGTCGCACAGGGACAGGTCATATGGACCATGTTCTATCCGGTAGGGGCTAGTTCCTATAAGAGGATCTCATCGCCCATCGAGATATCGGAGATCCCGAAGGAAAGGAGTTCGCACATCCCAAACTCACGAATCCCGAATCCCCGAAAACCCAAAACATCATCACATACCTCCTTGCCGCCATGTCCTATTCCCGTGTCATGCCAACTCATATTTTCTTCCCGGCCCCTTTGTCTCCTCCACCTGGCTCATACACTTCAAAGCTCATGAATTCTGCCACGTGCATTTGCCCTATCGCTTTCCCTCTTTCCATCCGTCTGCATGGCCTTTCCTCATCCCATATCTGCATCGAGCGTGTCTAACTACCCCTGCCTAGTCACCGTCCGTTCACCACTTCGTGTCAAGTCTCCCAGTCATCATGAAGGCCTCCATGTCCTGTAGATACAGAGTCGACTAGGGTCTTTCCCAATCTTAATGAAGCAGTTATTGCGGCAGTTGACGATGGTTGGACATTGTTTCCTCCATAAATGGAAAGCCCAGAAATGACTGTAAGCTTGTCAATTCATTCACAAGTCCTTTGGAGAGCGATTGCGTCTGACTGGAGTTCACGAATGTCCAGGGACTGCATGCGCAGTAAACATGCAGACGTAATGCCTTAAATGCGATGTCTCGAGTTGACTGCTATGGCTTTGTTCCAAGTATATGTAGGCATTTTTTCCATTTTTGTAAGCATCGATGGTTGAGCAGAGCTCCCGGTTTTAAAGTTTTAATGAAGCACTGTTATTCTAGTTACGTATGAGCTTTGGAGACTTCTTCCCTTATGAATGCCATTTTCTTTCATGTCTTTATTTACACTGTATTAGAGAAGCTCGGAATTGGAGGATCCAGTTGAGCTGTAGCTATTATAGGATGATGTTGTAATGGATCACTGTAATAGTTACGGAGCCTCTAATCGGTTTCTGTGATTTCTTTAACGTTGAATGACTTGGAATTGGAGGATCCAGTCAAGTTCTCTATTCAGTTCCTTGAAGCCTCGGACCAGGAGGATCTTGCATTTGGAGTTTTTCCCCTACAAACCGCTGCAAGCCTGTCGCCCAGAGCTATTTGTTCATTTTCTCCTAAGTCTTCCACCTGCCCATCTTTAAATCAACCCATTGGCTGAAGTTGGGATTCCAGACCTCCTTCGTTCTTTGCATACCAGACTCAGTCCCTGAGTTAGAGTGATACCTCCTAGAGCCATTATCTCCATTCGATCACCCCTTATAAACAAATCGTGACATTAAACTGATGGGTGTTGGGCTCTGCTCCTGCAAGCAATCTAGGAGTGACTTTCGACGCTAACATTTCTGGTGCCATTGTCGGGGAAGAAGTTGAAGATTTTCCCTGGGAAGAACGACAATGATCAAATGATTCTGAAGGTGCATCAGAAATCAAAATTATTCAGATTGCTATTGTGCACCTGGCGACTCCACTGTGGCGACTCCATTGTTTCCACTTTACTGTTTCAGTTGTGGCCACTATTGGCACACCTGAAAGCTGACCCAGAGGATCTTTCTCGAGAAGGTTTCAGCGGCTGCTTTCTCAGCCTGAGAAGTTTCTTGGGGTAACGATAATTTTAAGATCTGGCCTTTGATGGTGAACAAGGACCAGGCATATTTTAAGCTGCACATATTTCACCTGGCGACTCCATGATTCGAGGATCAATTGGTGACTCCACTGGTTCGATATGGAGGAAATCCTGGCTCGAAGGTTTTCTCTGTTTATTTTTTCTGCTATTCCTAGTTTTCCTAATGTTGTCCCCTCTATGGATGAATGGGGAAATTATTTGCCCAGATTTAGAGAGCATGAAGAGGACAACCCTGCTCAGCACCTCATTGAGTTTCATGAACTCATGCGTCAGTGGGAGATACATCATGAGTATGTGTTACTGAAGATGTTCATGTTCTCGTTAGTAGGGGATGCACGTAAATGGTACCATTCTTTACCCCCTGCTATCATTTCTTCACTCCATGGATTCCATGCAGCTTTCACCACCTATTGTCAGAGGCTGTATGCCCCTGAGTTAATTTGTCATAATTGTTGTGAGGGATACCACAACTCTATACAAGAGAAAGTTGTTTCTGACGAAAGCTGTGGGGAGGATCTTGATGACCTGGATCAGAACTCAGTCCCTTCTCCTCCCCATTCATCTGCATCCGAGGTAGGTTATGAAAGTGATGAAGTTCCCAGGGAGGAGGATGGCACCCTGAGTAAGATGATAGAGCAGGTGAAATATCTCTCTGCCCAATTAGAAGGGTTGAAATATGAATACTGTGCAGAGGATTTTCCAGTCCTTGAGGCAAATGCTCTGAGCAACTCTTTTGAAGAGATTGTTGAAGATTTATTAGATGCGTTGGCATCTACCCTTGATGAGCTTGCTGTCTCAGATCAAAGCAATAAAGAGGTAGTTGTGGAAGAGGATCGCTCTCTTTTCCTTCACGAGATTTCCCATGATGTGTTTACATTCAGGGTCGAAACGGAGGAGCGGAGGATAGTTCCATTTCTGCAAGTTGGAGAAGCTTTGTCTCCCCCCGACTTCGATGATTATCTGGAAGAGGAGCAGCAGAGACCGACATCACCTTTTTCTTGTCAGAGCATCTAGACCACTTATGACAGTTACGAATCAGAGTCTGAGCTTGATATGCTAGATTTCCAAGAGCAGGTCACAGAGCCTTATCCCCTGCTCACAAATGAAAGACAATGCGAGGAAATCAGCCCCCCTGAGAAGCAAATTGAAAAGAAGATCTTTCCCACAGGTCCTATCTATGATGATTACGAATCTAACCCTTGGGAGAGCCAAGAAGAGGAACCAGAGGAGCAGTTGAAGATGCAGTTTACAGAATGCGCAGAGCCAGTCAGTGAGAAGCCACCACCTGAGATCAGCGAGCCTACTTCAATTATTCACCCGCATGTGGTTATCAGAGACATTCGACTGCGTGTGAACAACTGTGTAGCAGAAGAGGCTGCATTTCTGCAATTCCTTGGAAATGGCCACTCATTCGATGACCCTGTCAGTAAATACATGGAGTGGCATTTCCCCTATGCCTTGGAGCCGCCCTATTTCATCTCAACTCCAACCTGTAAGGAGGAGTTGAAGAGTGTGGTCATTCTGCTGTCACGGTTACACCATCTGCTGGTGATCATCGACAGAAGGAAGGAGCTTCTATCCAGGAAGCTACTTGGATGGCTATGGTGGAAGTTCTCTTTCACCTATCCCATGTAAAATATTTTATTAGTTTAGGATTGTGTATAAATAAGCTCCTTTGAGCATGTAGCTTTATTTTGTTACTTTTATTTTTTGGCCTGTATTTTCAGCAGCAGGATGTTTTCTGCATGACTCCATAGCCCAACATCAAGGCACTGGAACTACAAAATAAGTCCTTAGAGCATCATAGGGACGAATCTATCCCCCATGGAGCCTAATGTTAGCAACAATTGTGGTATCGGCGAACAAAGGTACGTAGGTCTGCAGGATTGCGCGTTAGGTGCCCAAGCGCAGCACACAGAAGAAATTTGTTTGGGGCCTGAGTCAAGCAAGCAAGCTTGATCATGGACACGAGAAGAAGTGAAAGAGATCTAGACTGACCGTCTAAGAAAGTACGCATGGTAGGAGATCGGCATCATCAGGAAAGTCCCGACAGGGAAGCGCCCATCGGTGAACTTGAAGCCATCGGGATATCGGGGATCTTGAGGACGAGTGGTTTGTGCACTTCAAAAGTGAAAACCGCGAAACCCCGATGGAGAGAATGGTCAAAGGCATATGGTAGTGGTCACTTGGACCAGGGCCTAGTCAAAGGGCTAGCATGAAAGGCGCATCGGAAATCGGAAAATCACGAGTCCCGTGGACACAAACATTGTGTCATCGTGAACGCCAAAACTCCGATGGAGGGTTTGGCTACGGTCGCACAGGGACAGGTCATATGGACCATGTTCTAGCCGATAGGGGCTAGTTCCTAGGAGGAGGAGCTCATCGCCCATCGGGATATTGGAGATCCCGGAGGCAAGGAGTTCGCGCATCTCAAACTCGCGAATCGCGAATCCCCGAAAACCCAAAACATCATCACATACCTCCTTTCCGCCACGTCCTATTCCCATGTCACGCCAACTCATATTTTCTTCCCGGCCCCTGTGTCTCCTCCACCTGGCTCGTACACTTCAAAGCTCATGAATTCTGCCACGTGCATTTTCCCTATCGCTTTCTCTCTGCCCATCCGTCCGCATGGCCTTTCTTCATCCCATATCTGCATCGAGTGTGTCTAACTACCCCTGCTTGGTCACCGTTCGTTCGCCACTTTGTGTCAAGTCTCCCAGTCATCACGAAGGCCTCCATGTCCTGTAGATACAGATTCGACCGGGGTCTTTCTCGATCTCAATGAAGCAGTTATTGCGGCAGTTGACGGTGGTTGGACATCGTTTCCTCCATAAATGGAAAGCCCAGAAATGACTGTAATCTTGTCAATTCATTCACAGGTCCTTTGGAGCACGATTGCGTCTGACTGGAGTTCACGACTGTCCAGGGACTGCATGCGCAGTAAACATGTAGACGTGATGCCTTAAATGCGATGTCTTGAGTTGACTGCTATGGCTTTGTTCCAAGTATATGTAGGCATTTTTTCCATTTTTGTAAGCATCGATGGTTGAGCAGAGCTCCCGGTTGTAAATTTTTAATGAAGCACTATTATTATGGTTACGTATGAGCTTTGGAGACATCATTCCTTATGAATGCCAGTTTCTTTCATGTCTTTGTTTACACTGTATTAGAGCATCTCGGAATTGGAGGATCCAGTCAAGCTATAGCTATTATAGGATGATGTTGTAATGGATCACTGTAATAGTTACGGAGCCTCTAATCGGTTTCTGTGATTTCTTTAATGCTGAATGACTTGGAATTGGAGGATCCAGTCAAGTCCTCTATTCAGTTCCTTGAAGCCCCGGACCAGGAGGATCCTGCGTTTGGAGTTTTTCCCCTACAAACCGCTGCAAGCCTGTCGCCCAGAGCTGTTTGTTCATTTTCTCCTAAGTCTTCCACCTGCCCATCTTTAAATCAACCCACTGGCTGAAGTTGGGATTCTAGAAATCCTTCGTTCTTTACGTACCAGACTCAGTCCCCGAGTTAGAGTGATACCTCCTAGATCTGTTATCTCCATTTGATCACCCCTTATAAACAAATCGTGACATTAAACTGATGGGTGTCGGGCTCTGCTCCTGCAAGCAATCCAGGAGTGACTTTTGACGCTAACACATATGACAATTATTTGATAATTAATGTAAAAAACTCATGTGTACCTGTGCCCAGGGAGCAAAAATAGCTCTTCGGGGATTTGTGATTAAACAGACAACAAATGATGCCAATGTGTAGGTGACAGAGTCAAGATGCCCTTGCCATGAACGATGTGAAAAATTGAGCTCCTGAGCTCATAAACAAGGCTGGTGAAGTTTGAGTATGGGGTGTATATATGGGTGTGGGACCCATAATGCCACCTCATTTGTTATTGCACATGTTGAGGTTTCAGGGTGAGGTTTCTAAGCATTTTTTATTTGTACGAGAACATGGAGACACTATTTTGACCGGAGAGAGAGTATAGTAAGTTCTCTAGACCTCTTGCATCTATTTATTTTTGTATTTTTTTGGTTGGGGGTTGTACGGATGAATCTACGACCATTTTGGTTGGTAGTTAGGGTGATGCATGCGGGAAAAACTCTATTTGTCGTGCACTTTTGCGTGGAAGTAATGGCTATGGTCATGCACAGTGTATGTGACTGTGGCATTCTTTTCCATGCAGAAAGGCACGAGGATGAGGTTTTTTGAGCCAATCAACATGACCAGGAGGAATCAAATCTTTATCTTCAATTGCAAAGATCAGAGCATCTAAGTGTGATTGAAATGTATTTTGAGATAAAAATAAGGATCGATGGTGAAAGGAATCCCATTGGAAATCAGGTGAGGACATTGATTCCACAATGTCTTCGTCTGATTGAAAGATGAAGGAGTATAATGGGTCTACGATGGTCTGGGTAAAGGATGTAGACATAGTGATGTCTTGAGTGAGACTTGGTTGGGTAATGGGAGTGTCTTATATGGAAGGTGTATGAGATGAGTTTGTGTGATCATTAATTTTGACTGAGATGGGTGTTCCTATGAGAGGAGGTTGTGGGGTTTCACTAGACAACATGAACCAAATATCCATATACGAATGTGGGGTATGGAAATTTGGAGGAGGAAGATTCTCATGAATGGGACTTACAAGAGAATTCAGTAGATTCAGTGGGAAGTTGTTTAATGGTGTTGGTATGGGGATAACCAGCGGAGTCAAGGGTAAGGGGTCTAATATTTTATGGGTATTGTATGTACTCCATGTGGTGATATGGTCAAGGATGGTTCGGTGGAAGGTGATGGTGGTGTGAGAACATGCGACAATCATGTTGCATGTCGAGTCTGAGTGCAGATAATGAGAGGAAACCTATATGTGAAATAGTCTTGTTGTTCACATAATGCTCAAGGGAATCACATTCATTCATTTATTGTTGTTGAAACATAATGAATGTCATTAAAAGTTTTGATGGTGGGTGGAGCTTGCGATGGCACAGGTAAGGTAGTTTGACGCATTGCTACTATGGTTTCTCAAAATTATGGGAGAGTCAAGTAGTGACGAGTGTAATGGCCATACTATGAATAGATGGCACACACATGTTTATTCATGAGACCATTTTTTTTGGATGAAGAAGGTTCTATGGTTATAGGTGCGACAACATGAGAAGGCAGTAATGGTATTGTTTTGGGAAGTGGAATAAGATTCTATAACTTGGGAAAAGTGGGGAAGATGTTAGTGGGATGTCTAATGGTAGTGTAAAGTGCACATGGTTGTGGAACTTGAGGGTGGGAAGAAAGTGTGGGATCCTTCTTATTCCTAGTTCCTCGTTTGTTGGTTGTGTTTCCCCCAATTATGTGACTAGTTGGATGAGTTGGCATTTGAGCCATTGATTGCGTAGGAAAAACCTCAGTTTGTGGTGGGAGTGATGGGACTAGTACCATAGATGGTGGTTCTAGATACCATATAGGAATGGATATCACCATATTTGGTAAGGTGAGGGTAGCAACCACCTGGTATGATGTGACTCCGGGGGGAGGATAAAAGAAGGGCATTTGGGTGAAGTCCTATGGGACTATTTTCCAAATAGTGATTTGGTCTGTCATTGGTGAGTTTTCTGGAATAGGTGAGTCCTCATAAGGGGTGTTCCTCAAGGGGTGCTGGTGGTGTAGAAGTATGAGTGGAGGTGTGGCTCGATAATTCCCCTAGGGGAGGTTCATCGATAATTTTCACTCCTTTGGATGTAATGACATAGAATTGGGTTCTTCTTGTGGTTGGGGGAGAAGGGGGAGTCCCTTGGTATGAAACCATCAATGATAGGTTGTGAAATATTCCCGGTCCAACCTCGAGAATTGGTGAAATGTTATAACTAGCGTGGATGAGGGGGAGGATGTTGTCTATGTACCTCGACTGATTAGGCTCATGGTGGGTTAGTTGGTCAATAGTGACGATCTTCCCATTATGGGAGAAGATCATGGTATAAAATATGGAAGAGGCTATAGCTTGCATGGTGTACATGTAACTTCATCCAAAAAGGATGTTGTAATCCAATGGGGTGCCAATGACCTCTATTTCAATAAGGATTTTTTTTCCCCTATTTCCATAGGTACATTTTCTTAAAGGCCTTATGGTTGGGATGGTCTTCCATCATAGGATATGAGGGTAATGACCAAGGGTACTAGCTTAGGTGAACTGATTTGTTGCCACCTAGTTTTGGACATGATACAGCTCGATGCACCTTTATCGATTATACATCAATGGACTGTGGTGTTTCTGATTTTGAAAGGAATATGGAAAGAGACTAGTGAAGGAAGGCGTGGATCCATGTTGTCCAAATCAAAAGTGATCAGATGGGTGTTTGTTGGGTCTACTAACCCCAATTGTGAGAGAAAGGCCTTTCATTGTGAAGGGAAATTATGGAGAACCTCTAATACTAACATGGGAGTTGAAGGCTGTACTAGATTGTCAATAAGGTTGTAGTTGTGTGTGGCCCTTGCATGGGGGTTATGCACATTCCTGTGCAGTGGTGTGCGGGGGATCCAGGAGGTGGTTTCGTTATTAGGATGAGGAATCTTCAAAGGTTGTCATGTTGTCATGTTGGCATGACGTATTGATGATTGTGAGTTTGTAAGAGAATTTCCTCTTCAATGGTGATGATTATATTGTTGTTTGTTGCATTACCAAGTTGTGGTTGGCCTAGTTGAGGAAATTGTCCCATTTGTTGTGGGTGAGGGGAAGCCTCTGGTTGAATATTAATGACACCTTGGTGATGCATTAGGTTTTACAAGACCACAAGTGGTGGGGGAGGCATGTAATTGGTAAGAACTTGTTGTGACCCTTGAGGGGTAGGAGGCCTTGGTGGACTCATGGCTTCCTTCATCAATTTTTAATCGATGATTTGGGGGAAATGTTAAGTGTAATGGTCGTATTCTCCACATAATGGACAAGGGAAATTGTTTTGAATATTTTTTTTTCTCCCTTGTCATGGTTGACCATTGTTGTTTCCCCCCTGGAGGTTTTGGTTGGTATTCTTTTGATTACCCCTAGATGGGGGTTCAGTTGTTGGGGATTTCCCCCTTGACCTTGGATTTTATTCTTTCCCTTTCTTCTGTTGTTCTTAGGCTGTTGAGGAGGGTTGCTTGTATTCAATTTTTAAAACACTTGAATTTGTTGAATAAGAGAGGGTTGGATAAAATTAACCCCTTCTTGTTGTTTTGAAAATTTTAGAGTCTAAAAATTTACTGAAAAAAAATTACAATGAAAATTCCAAGATAATTGATTTTAGGATTAGTCTCAAACCTTGTCTCCCATGGACTATATGTATGAAAGTATAGAGAACTAGATATTGGAATTTTGACCACCTGTACTATGACATGTCTTCTCAGTCACCTAAAAATCTTACTATATGGAACCTTTTAGAAAAAGAATTATAGTAGAAATTCCAAGATGAATCATTTAAAATTGAATTCAGGTTGAGTAAAAAACCCTAATTTCCATACGATATATCTATGAAAAGTATAATGACCCATATCTTGAAATATTTACTAGAGGTACTTTGATATGTCTCTTAATTAGCCTCTAAATTGAACTATGTGAAGTAGCCCTGAAAAAAAGATATAGCAAAAATTCCAATATGACGCTTGAAGCAGTGAAACCCTAGGATCAATGCTCTAATACCAAATGTTACGAACCAACACCCTAAGAATGATAAAAAAT
>ML817077.1:38826-70905 GCA_009831015.1 Picea engelmannii | reverse complement strand
TTACCCCCTGGGCCTTTAGCCCCTTCTTCCCACAAGACAAAGTGTAATCCTTAAAGGTCATCCTAATGGTCGGACTAAGGGAATGGGATAGATGTGCAGGATATAAGATGTAAAATGATAAAATGGTGGGAGCGGACGATGGCGCTGCAAATCCCCCTTGGTGGCTAACCAAAACCCATGAACATCAACTTGCTAAGTCACCCCATCAATCACCCCAACAATGGTCAAGTGGATTGGTGTAATATCCAAGCAGTCATCAGAAATGAAATGAACCTAATGCATATATAAGAGGGTTATAACGATCAAATATGACACATACCATGATACCTTGGACCAATTACCTCATGGAGCAAGAGTCCTCTCCGATGCAAGTCCAAGCCGATGGTGATGGAAGTTGTTGCTGCTGACAGGACAAATCTGGCGAAGAAGAAGAGAGATGGGCCCTCCAAGGACATGCTCAGGTAAATCCTACTCTCGGTACTTCATGTCTAGGACCTGTGGGCCTCGAGACATGATCTCCTAGTTATCCCTAGATATCGGGGATAACAGGCCACATATTAAAAAGTGGGTGCATGGAAAAGACCCGTGTTAACCCTAGATACAAGATTACCTTAGCAAGAATCATGAATTGCATTCAATATATGAAGGATCATGTGGTGATTGATAAGTTCATGGGCATTTGGCCTTCGAAAAAATCCTTGATGGGGTGGGTGTGCACCAGATGGAAGGCAATAGGCTAAATGGATCTGAAATTGGTTTCGAAATGTTTTTACACTGTTATTTTCTCATGCATCAAGGATAGAGACATGATCTTCGAAGAAGGACCTTATTTTTTCAATTCAACGGGTCTTCATTTGAGATATTGGATGGAAAGTTTTTCACGAAATATAGAATATTTTACTGTAGCACTGGTCTAGATTCGATTGTACTTGTTACCTCGGGATTTTTGTGATAAAGAAACATTGGAAGGGTTAGGGAATGCTTTAGGAACTTTTATAAAGATCTCAGAGGTAACAAAAATGGGTACGTACATGTCCTATGCAAGGATCTATGTGTACATGAATGTGGCAAAGGAACTCCTAGATTCAATAACCATATCATATCAAGATAATGACTAGATCTAGACATTCGATTATGAACGCATTGCCTTTAGTTGCAGGAAATGCCATGAACATGACCATCTGTTCATAGATTTCCTATTGGATGTAGATAACTTGCCAAGAAAGCTCAAAGAAAAGAAGGATGAAGAAGGGTTCATAAAGATTCCGAGTAAACGAAAACCAGGGTAGAGAACCAATAAAACCCCAACTGAAATAGGTAATAATAACACATGAGCAATTTTCATGCTCTTGTGGAAAAGGTGGGGGACGAATCGAGCAAGGGGGGGTAGTTGATCTAGAAAGAAGTAGAGACCTTGCAGATCCAATGGGAGGAGGATATATAGAAGTTGATCCAGAAGTGGATCCATGAGCTTGATGGGGCTCAGAAAGGCCTAAAAATCAAAGTTCTCATAATGGCTTCAAAACAGACCTGTGCATAGGCCTCATTGATATGAACCCAACGCAACTTGAACGGGCTCAAACAGACATCATATGCTCCAGATATCACCATATATTCATTTGTTCAAATAGGCAAAAAAATGATGATTGTATAGTTAGTACAGTCCATACAGTGCCACGTGGCCGCTAACTATACAGGTCATACGGTCGTACAAATGACGTGCCATTGACATGGACCCAGGCTCACCGGGTATTTGATGTGACAGGTGGACCAATCCGGGAGTGACACATGTCACCACTGCAAGGGTGACATGTGGCACATTCGTGCTGATGACGTGGTAGGTATAGACACATGAAAGGAGTGTTGACGTGGCAGTGGTTGTTGACGTGGTCACTTGGAATTTATTGGATGATTGACACATGGCATATTCAAATGAATGGGAAGGTGCCATGTGGCCCAGACATGGGCTTCCAGGTGGAACCCCTTTAATGGTCGATGGTTGCAAAATTTTTATGACTCCCAGGGAGTCGACCTCGCGACCTCATGCAGGGGCGTAGAGCTTTCACATAGGTCAGGCACTAGCCTGCCTATATAGTAGTTCTTACCACTATACGTTTTCAAATTGTTTTAAAGTTAAGTGTTGGTTCGTTTGGGCAGAGAAAGGGCTAGGGCTAGCCTCGACCCTCGGTGCAAGCCATACCACAGGACCACTACAATGTGACCAGAGTTATACCATAGCGCGTGGATATGGATGTAGCCCTCAACCCCGGTTTCGAAACCACCACTGTATGTGATCCGAATTTTATGAGCAGAACGAAATGACTACAGATTATTAATAGATGCTTAACACAGAATAATAGAGATACAGTAAAATTGGTTTTCTATTCAAGAAGGAAATAAGTTGAAACTCTAAATGCAGCGGAAAACAAGCTTGTTGGAATGGTGGAGGCTTATCTCTGAGAAGAGATGTGAAAGCTACGTTCATTCGCAATAATATGGTTACAATGAGGCTCTAAAGGAATTTTTATAATAAACAGGAGTGTCAAAAACCATGGACATCCAAAAACCTAATCTTAGGAGATGATGCGCCAAAATTCATGTGGGCCCCGTTTGGGTAAGTCAGTACATCAACTTCCTGCGGTCATAAATTTTGCATACGATCTTCGTTTTAGGCGTACAATAGCCCGTTGGAAAGATCTATCTGAGGACTACAACTCTTGACAAAATATTCATGATGAAAATTTTCAATTGGAAGATACCCAAAAAAAGTCGTTTAGGGCCTTAAAACAGCTCCGGAAGTTTAGAACCTGAAAAACTGCTAAAAATAGTAAATTACCAAAATAGTCAAAAAATTGTTTTGAGCTAGCTGGAAAAGGTGGGTTTCCGCTGATATCCACCCTGATCAATCCTCCCTCCTTAGGTGGCCACCAATTTCTACTGAATTTGGCCTCGGGTGAGCCACTTGCCTTGGTGTAGAGCTGCCCTGCTTTGACGACTCGATAAAGCTGGATCCTTTGCTGTCGAGTGCCCTTGATATGTGTGTCCACAATCTGATCACTGGATGCTTTTTGTATGCAGTTGGGGTTGATTTCTATTGGTGTCAGTTTCTCTTCTACGTCTGAGGTGTCCAATAATGGTGGGAAATAAGGCCAAAGGAGGTCCACGTTGAACACTGCGTGCAGGCTAAGGAAACGAGGAATGTTGAGCTCAAATGCATTATCCCCCACAACCTTGGTGATGGTGTACGACCCATAACAGAGTGGGAAAATCTTCTGATGGGGTCCTGTAAGGCATTCTTTCTGCAAGTACAACCAAACTTTGTCACCCACCTGAAACTTATGTGGCACTCGATGTTGATCATGGCGCTGGTTGTACTTGTCATTGGACTTCTGTAGGATATTCTGAACATGTTAGCAGATGTGTTGGATCCGCTCAATGAACCAGGTGTCTTTGTCAGCTTCAGTTGTAGCAGGATATGATTCGGTCGAGGTTACTGCATGGGGAAGTGCAACATCTATGGGACCCAATGGTTGGAATCCCAACCCCACCTTAAAGGGGCTGTGGCCGGTTGGGCTATGCAGGGATCAGTTGTAGCTATGTTGGACATAGGGAAGACTCTCATCCCATGTGTGAGGGTTATTGGAATTATACATGCATAGGATATGCATGATCATTCGATTTATGACCCCGGTTTGGCCATCTGTCTAGGGGTGGAAGGTCGTGGATTTGGCGAGCTTGGTGTCAGGCAGTGACCAGAGGCTTGACCAAAATGTGTTGAGAAATCGACTGTCCCGATCTGAGACAATGGTTTGTGGGATTCCAAAATGTACCCGGACTCGTTCAAAGAAGAGCTTGGCAGTGGCTTTTGTTGTGATGCTCTTCTTGTAGGCAACCAGAATCGCCATCTTAGAAAAATTATCAACAACCACAAAAACACAGTGATTTCCCTGCTTGGTGGACGGGAGGCCCAACATGTAGTTCATTGAGATGGATTCCCATGGCTTGTCAGGAGTAGGAAGAGAGGTGTATAGGCCCTGTTTCTTAGTGGTTGGTTTGGAAATAGCGCAGGCAGTGTAGAACCTAATATACTTGTTGACCTCCTGTCAAAGTTTCGGCCAGTAGAAATGTTTTTGTAGCATTGCCACTGTCTTTTCAAAGCCGAAGTGTCATGCCACCCGACTGTAGTGGGATTCCTGGATCAGCTTCACTTGCTCACTTGATGGAACAAAAATATGGCCTAGAGGACACAACAACCCATCTTGAATATGGAAATTATCAACAACTTCATTTGCACCCAACATTTGGTAGGTGGTGGCAAAGTATGGGTCTGTTTCTTAGAGTTGGGGCCATATAGAGGTCTCATGGCCGCAAGATTCTAGCACTGTGGTGAGTGTCGTGACTGGTGGTCTACTGAGGCAATCAATGACGTGATTTGTGCTTCTTGTCTTATACTATATGTTGAGGTGGAATTTTTGTATGTATGTGGAACACTTTTGATGGAGATCATTCTGTAATTTTCCTTGTGTCTGCATGAACTGTAGTGGCTTATGATTAGTGTGGCTGATTGTATCCTTCCCAAGAATGTAATGTCTCCACTGGCTGCAGACTTGCACAATAGAGAACATTTCTTTGTCGTAAGTAGGGTACTTACGGACAACATATGATAGTGTCTCACTATGATAGGCCATGGGGTGGTCATGCTGAGTGAGAAAGATGCCCACAACATAGTCTGAAGCATCTGTCTTGATCTCAAAGGGTTGTTGTAGGTCTGGTAGTGAAAGTAATGGGGCTGAGCACAAGTGATGCTTCAAATCATTGAACTATTGTTGTTGGGACCGACCCCACACAAATTTTGTCTTACCACCACCCCTGGTTATTTGGTTGAGGGCCCATGCAATATGAGAGAATCCCAACACGAACCTATGGTAGAAATTGGCAAGGCCCAAGAAGCTCTGAAGCTCAGGGAATGTGGTTGGGGATGGCCAGTCATAGATGACTTGCATCTTGGTTGTATCCACATGTACACCATGTTGATCAATGATTTAGCCCAGGTAATGGACCCTGTCCATGCCGAAGGAGAATTTTTCCAAGTTGGCGTATAGGTTGTGAGGTTGTAGGGTGTGCAGAACCTGCTGAATATGTTGCAAGTGTTCTGCCTAAGACTAGCTGTAAATGAGAATGTCATCTAGATACACCAGTACAAAAGTATTGGTGAATGGTCGCAGGATATCATCCATCATCCTCATGAAAGTGGTTGGAGCATTTGTCAAACCAACCAAAGGGCATGACCAACCATTCAAAAAGGCCTTCCTTTGACTTGAAGGCAGTATTCCATACATCTGTCTGTTCTATCAGGACCTGGTGGTAGCCAGAATCCAAATCAATATTACTGAAGTATTTGGCCCCTGTGATTTGATCAAGGAGGTCGTCGATTCGGGGAATTGGGTACCAGTTTCTTACTATGATTTTATTCAGGGCTCAGTAATCAATGCAGAGTCATCGGGTTCCATCTTTCTTTTGTACTAGCATGATTGGGCTCCCGCAAGGTGATGAGCTGGGAAGGATGTGCCCCTTGTGGAGCAGTTCTTGGATCTGTCGCTTGATCTCCTCATTCTCTAACATAGAGCGACGATATACTGGCCCATTAGGCAGTGGTGCGTTGGGGGTCAGATTGATGGGGTGCTTGACCTACCAGTGCAGAGGTACCCTGATAGGTGAGGAGAAGATATCTGAGTATTCTTCGACAACCTTATCTACTTGATTCTATTGTGTGGAGAGGTCGGCCACAGAGACCCTGAATGTGGCTGTGATATTTCACTCATTCCGAGAGAGAATCACGAAGAAGAAAAACTTCCCCATCTGAGAGATGACCTTCCTGCATTGCTTGGCAGATATCAAGGAAATAACACTAGGTGAGACTGTCTCGAGTATCCTGTACAATTTCCTATTCAAATTAATAATAACACTACGAGGCCTAGACTTATATAGAACATGATGTTTCCATAAATAAGGTTGGCCCAAAAGAACATCACAAACTTCGAGAGGAGAAACATCACACAATACCTCGTCTTTGAAGGGCTTGATGTCATACGACAATCGACATTGTTGGGTGACGCAAAGATCGCTTCCTTGGTGGAGCCATCCAATGGTGTAGGGTTGTGGGTACGGCATTGTCAGCAGGGCCATCCACTTGACAACCTCTACTAATATGAGGTTCTTCTAGATACTACTATCAACGATGAAGTGCAGTGGGGTGCCTTTTACCCACATATGTGAATGGAAGAGGCGCTCTCCTTCTTCTGTCTCCTCTAGTTCATCAGGTTGGAGCTTGGTGGTAGCAACGGTGGCACTGGGTTCTACGTCAATGATCTGTCTTCCCTTGTCTAGTTCTGACTCAAATTCAGAACCCACATTTCATTCAAAGACTTTCACTTCGGCCACCAATGACTGCTTTGAGCAGAAGTCAACAGTGTTATGCCAAGGGCTCTTATGGAAGTCACACCACTTCCTGGTATCTTTCTTTGTCTTTCTGGTTGATCCCGATTTATGTAGGAACACAATGAAATACATAAATACACATAAACGTGGAGATGTAGCGGAAATAAGACTTCATTTCATTAATAACAAATGACTGAAAAATGCTTACAGACAGAATGAAATAAACTAGCTAGGGCGCTGGTAGCTTATCTCTGAGAAGAGATGTGGCGGCTACTAGCCTCTGAACTACCTATTACAATGAGTCTCGAAGGCCTATATATTACTAAGAAACAATGGAAAACCCTAAACATCCAAAAACCTAACCCTAGGAGATGAAACACCAGAATATGGGCCTCGTTAGGGTAAATTGGTACATCAATTTCCCGGGGTCGTAACTTTGGCATACTATCTCCGTTTGACGCACATGATACATCGTTAGAAAGATATATCTGAGGAATACATTGCTGACAATGAATATCAAGTTTGAAACAGACTCATATTTTCTTGAGCATTCATGCCCAAAAGACGTCGTTTAGGGCCTCAAAACAGTTCCGGAAGTTCAGGACCCGAAGAACTGCTAAACATAGTAAATTGTGCTACAATTAAGGAAACTGAAAAACTGAAAGAAACAATGGTGTGGGTCCAAGTGGAATAGGTGGGTGGCCACCAACATCCACCTGGATCAATCCTCCCCCCTTAGGAAGCAATGGTCCCCATTGCGTTGAGTTCCTCCATGAGATGAGGAAACTTCTGTTGAACTTGGTCCCTGGTGAGCCACTTTCCCTGGTGAAGGAGTTGGCCTGCTTTGACAACTCGATATAGCTGGATCCTCTGTTGGAGGGTGTTCTTGATCTCTGTGTCCATAATTTGATCAGTTTTGGCTTGTTCCATGCAATCTGGGTTTAACTCTATTGGTGTGAGTTAATCTTCCATGTCGGATGTGTCTAGTAGAGGTGGAAAGTAGGGCCGAAGGCAGTCCACATTGAACACTGGGTGCAGACCAAGGAATGGTGGAATATAGAGCTCCAAGGCATTGTCCCCTACAGCCTTGGTGATGGTGTATGGCCCATATCGGAGAGGGCGAATCTTGCGGTAGGGTCCAGCGAGGCGCTCCTTTTGCAAATGTAGACACACTTTGTCGCCCACCTAGAAGTTGTGTGGCACCCGATGTTGATCATGTCATTACTTGTACTTAGCATTGGCTCTGTCCAAGATTTCATGAACTTGTTGGTGGATGTGATGAATGTGCTCAATGAAGTTGTTTTCCTTGTTAGCCTCAGACTGGACATGGGTTGAATCTGCCTGAGTAGTCACAAATGGCATGGCTACGTCAATGGGACATAGCGACTGGAATCCCAAGCCCACTTGAAAGGGGCTGTGGCTGGTTGAGATATGGAGAGCCCGGTTGTAGCTGTGTTGTACATAGGGGAGGCTCTCATGCCATGTGTGTGGATGCTTTGAGTTGTACATGCACAAAATATGTACAATCATCCGGTTGACGACCTCTATCTAGCCATCGGTTTGTGGATGGAAAATTGTGGACTTGGTGAGCTTGGTGTCTAGCATCGACCAGAGGCTGGACCAAAATCTACTGAGGAACCTGTTGTCCCGATCTGAGATGATAGACTATGGGATCCCAAAGTGTACCCACACTCATTCAAATAAGAGTTTAGCAGTGGCTTCTGCTGTGATATTCTTCTTCCAGGCCATCATAATGGACATCTTTGAGAATCGGTCGACGACCACAAAAACACAGTCATTGCCATGCTTAGTAGAAGGAAGGCCCGACATGTAATCCATAGAGATGGATTCCCAAGGTTGACTGGGGGTAGGAAGAGGAGTATAGAGGCCTTGCTTTTTGATGGTCGGGTTGGCAATGGCGCAAGCAGTGCAGGACTTGATGTACTTCCCGACATCCTGTCGAAGGTTCGGCCAATAGAAATACTTTTGCAGTACTGCCATGGTTTTCTCGACCCTGAAATTCCCAATGACCCGACTGTAGTGCGCCTCCCAAATCATCTTGGCACGCTCGCTTGAAGGAACACAAAGGTGTCCCAGGTGACAAAGTAGGGCATATTGGAGGTGAAAATTGGGAACTTGCTTACCCTCCAAGAGTGTATTGTATGTGTGGTCAAATTCTGGATCACTTGTGTAGAGAAACGGCCAATCGGAACTCTCGTGCCCACAAGAGTTGAGCACAATGGTTAATGCCACGATGGGTGGTCGACTGAGGCAATCAACCACCCATCGTACTTAATGTTCAAATGAAACTGTTGCAGGTATGTGGACCACTTCTGATGGTGATCATTCTGCAATTTCCCTTGTGTCTGTATGAACTGCAGGGGTCGGTGGTCTGTGTGGATGACCGTTTACTTTCCCAAAATGTAATGCTTCCATTTTCGACAAGCCTACACAATGGAATACATTTCTTTTTCATAAGTGGGATACTTCCGGACTGTGTCAGAAAGTGTCTCACTGTGATATGCCACTGGATGCCCATGTTGAGTAAGAACTTCCCCAATGGCATAGTCAGAGGCATCTGTCTCGATCTCAAATGGTTTTTGCAAGTCTAGTAATGTGAGCACTGGTGCAGAGAAGAGGCGATGCTTCAACTCCTCGAACGCCTTCTATTGAGATTCAGACCAAAAGAATTTTTCTTTAGCTCCTCCCTTGGTGACTTGACTCAAGGGCCAAGTGATATGAGAGAATCCCAACACCAACCTATGGTAGAAATTGGCAAGACCTAAAAAGCTGCAGAGCTCTGTTAGGGTGGTTGGGGCTGGCCAATCCTGAATGACTTGGATCTTTGCTGGATCCACATGCACCCACCGCTCATCAATAATGTATCCTAGATACTGAACCTGGGTCATGCCAAAAGTGCATTTCTCCAAATTGGCACACAACTTGTGTTGTCGCAGTGTTTGGAGGACCTGTTGGATGTGGTGGAGGTGCTTTTCCCAAGTCTGGCTAAAGATCAGAATGTCATCCAAGTACACCACTACAAGTGAGTTGGTGAATGGCCGTAGGATGTCGTCCATTAGCCTCATGAAGGTTGCAGGGGCATTCGTCAACCCGAATAGCATGACCAACCATTCGAAAAGGCCCTCCTTAGATTTGAAGGCAGTCTTCCACACATTAGAGGGTTCGATTGGTACCTGGTGATACCCCGACTTCAAGTCGATCTTGCTAAAATATTTCACCCCCTTGAGTTGGTCCAGAAGGTCATCAATCTGTGGGATCGGGTACCTATTCCAAACAATGATCTTGTTCAGTGCCCGATAGTCAATGCAAAGTCTCCAAGTCCCATCCTTCTTCTGCACCAACACGTTCGGGCTCCCACAGGGTGATGAACTCAACCGGATGTGACCTTTCTACAACAGTACCTGAATCTGCCTCTTAATTTCGTCATTCTCCAGAACAGAGCGCTGATAGATGGGTCCATTGGGAAGCAACGCACCTGGGGTCAGATTGATGGGGTGCTTGACCTGGCAATGTAGAGGCACCCCTGTAGGGGAGGTGAAGATGTCCTCGTACTCCTCCAGGACCCTATCCATCTATTGTTTTCATGCAGCGGGGCCCTGTCTGGAGGTCATGGCCATTGTCTTCCTCTTTCCCTCAGGGCAGATCATCAGGAAAACAAATTTCCTGGTTTTGGAAATGAGCTTACTGCATTGTTTTGCAGTAACCAAAGAGATGGTGGTAGGTGGTGCTATCTCTGGTATCCTATACCGCTTATTGCCCAAGGTGACAATAACAACACGAGGCCTGGACTCATACACAACATGTCGCTTCCACAAGTACGGTTGGCCTAATAATACATCAGAAACATCAAGAGGAGCAATGTCACATAATACCTCATCCGTGAAGGTCTTGATGTTGTATGGAAGGTGGCATTGTTGGTTGACGCGGAGGTCCCGTCCTTGGTGCAACCACCCGATGGTGTACGGTTGTGGGTGTGTTGTGGTCAGTAAGCCCAACCGCTTCACGACCTCTACCGAGATGAGGTTCTTCTGGCTCCCACTGTCGACAATGAACTGCAACGGGGAACCTTTTACCCACATCTTGGAATGGAAGAGACGCTCCACCTCCTCTGGATCTTCTGGTTCCTCCTTCTGGATCTTTGTGGTGGCAACAGTGGCGTTGGGCTCTGCATCGATAATCTGCTTCCCCCTGTCATTCCCCTTGTCGGGTTCTGTTTCAGAGTCGGAGCATGCATCTAATTCAGAAGCCTTCAACTCGGCTACCAGTGACTGCTTGGCCCGACACTCACTTGTGTTGTGAGTGGAGCTCTTATGGAACTCACACCACTTCCATGTGTCCTTTTTTGGCTTCGTGGTGTTGTTCTTTTCTTGTGGCTTTGGCGAGTTATCCTGGGCCGCTCCGCCTTGGATTGGTCCTTTGTTCTACAGTTTGGTGGTACCTTTCCCTTGCTTCTGATTCACAGACCCAAAGTCTCACTTTTTCTATTTGAACTTCTGCTCAATCTTGGCATCATATCGGTACGCCACACCAAGCGAGGAGATGTCGAGGAACTCCATTTCCTCCTAAATGTATCTGTGCAGACAAATGTGGTACTTTAACACCAAATGTTTCTCTGAATCTTTGATACCCAACTTTGTGCATAGGGTATGAAACAAATTCGTCATCTCATGCACATCTTGGTCCCTTTGTTGTCGCAGCGTAGTCCATTGTAGGGATGATTTTAGGGGCTAAATTTCGCTCATGGGCTAATTTTCCATGTTTTTTCCAAAAACGAGATTCGCTTTTTTAAAAATGATTCACCCAAATTCTATAGGATAAAATTATTTTACCTTAAAAATCGCCAAAATTTTATAAAAACTATATAAAATCCTTAGAAATTTGAACATTTTTACAAAAATATCGCGAATCATTGATAGTTTCCATATGAAGGATTAGTAAGATTCGCCAAGGTTTCTACATTTTAAAATAAATTTCTATCCTTAAAATCATCCCTGCTCCATTGTATGTATTTGTCCTCATAGCTCCCCACGGGATAATATTGTTCCTTGATGGCATCTCGAAAAGAATTCCAAGTGGGTGTGGCTGAGAATAGAGAGGGTTCCCCCTCTCCCTGTTGATCCGAATAGGTTTCCCACTAGTCCTTGACATGGGGGGCGACTTTGAGGAGTGGGAAAATAATCCTTTCTCGGTCGGAAAATTTATGAACCGAGAAATATCCTTCTAACAGATTCAACCATCTATCTACGACATCTGCATCTATTTGGCCCTCAAATATGGGAATGTCAAAGTTTACTTGTGCCTTAAAAGGAGTGGTGCCTCCAGAGTGGTTGTTGGATGTCGATGCACCGCTAGTGGGAATCCGTTGAAGAATTTGGGCAAAGTTGTCCATCATGGCATTCCTTTGTTTCTCGAGGGCCTCCTCGAGCAACATTTTGACAGGATCTCCTGCTCCCTCATCTTTCTTTTCTTCCCCCATGGGTGGTCATCGGGGTTTGTGAGACTGATCTTGCAAAGGTTCAACCAGATCGAGCCCCAACTCCTTATACTCCGACCTCGTTGGGGACATGCAAAGAAAGATCGAGAACGAGCAGATCGCTCTGATACCACTGATCCTGATTTATGTAGGAACACAATGAAGTACATAAATACACATAAACACGGAGATGCAACAGAAATAAGACTTCATTTCATTAATAACAAATGACTGAAAAATGCTTACAGACAGAATGGAAATAAACTAGCTAGGGCGCTGGTAGCTTATCTCTGAGAAGAGATGTGGTGGCTACAGGCCTTTGAAATGCCTGTTAAAATGAGGCTTGAAGGCCTATATATTACTGAGAAACAATGGAAAACCCTAAACATCCAAAAACCTAACCCTAGGAGATGAAATGCCAGAATATGGGCCCCGTTGGGGTAAATTGGTACATCAATTTCCATGGGTCGTAACTTTGGCATACTATCTCTGTTTGATACACATGATACATCGTTAGAAAGATCTATCCGAGGACTACATTGCTGATAGCGAATATCAAGTTTGGAATGGAATCATATTCGCCGGAGCATTCATGCCCAAAATACGTCGTTTAGGGCCTCAAAATAGCTCCTAGAGTTCAGGACCTGAAGAACTGCTAAAAATAGTAAATTGTGCTACAATTAAGGAAACTGAAAAATTGAAAGAAACAATGGTGTGGGTCCAAGTGGAATAGGCATATGGCCACCAACATCCACCTGGATCATTGGTGTCCTTCTTTGCTTACAACTTGGACTAGTTGTCCTGATATTGTCCATCTTTGCTCTGTCCTTTGTTCTGTGGGTTGGGGCCACCCTTTCCTAGATTTTGCTATGAGGGGTTCCCGAGCCCAAATTGCTACGTCTTTTGTTTGAGCTTCTGCTTGATTTTGACGGCATATCGGTAGGCTGTGCCAAAGGATGAGATGCCCAGAAATTCCATTTCGGTCTGGATGTATCTATGCAAAGAACCACTATACTTGAGCACTAGATGTCACTCTGAATCTTTGATACCCAGCTTGGTGCGCAAGGTATGGAATATATTTGTGAACTCTGGCACTACTTGGTCTCTTTCTTGCCGCAGTATGGTCCATTTGGTATAAAGTCATCATAACTTCCAACAGGGTAGTATTGTTCCTTAATATCATCCCTGAAGAATTCCCAGGTGGTCGTGACTGTAAATAACGAGGGTTCATCTGTTTCCTTTTGCGCACAGAAATTTTCCCACCAATCTTTGACATGGGGAACGACTTTGAGGAGCACAAAAGTAATCTTTTCTCTATTTGAAAAATTATGGATAGAAAAATACCCTTCTAGTAGATTCAACCACCTGTCTACACCATCTGCGTCTATATGACCTTCAAATACAGGAATATCAAAGTTCATTTGTACCTTGAAGGGGGCAGTCCCTCCGCTCGAAGAAGTTGTGTCACCTATTGGTAGTCGCCGAACGATTTGCGTGAAACTATCCATCATCTCGTTCCTATGGTGCATGAGGGCTTCCTCAAGCAACATTTTGAAAGGATTTCCTGTCCTGAAATCTTTCTTTTCTCCTGCCATGAGAGGTCGCTTGGGCGTGCGAGAGCTTTGGTCCTCAAGAGAAACAAGCTCGAGACCCAATTCTTTGTACTCTGACGACGTTGGGGACATGCATTAAGACGACAAGGAGAAAACTGATCTGATACCACTGATCCATATTTTATGAGCAGAACGAAATGACTACAGATTATTAATAGATGATTAACATAGAATAAGAAAGATACAGTAAAACTGGTTTTCCATTCAATAAGGAAATAAGCTGAAACTCTAAATTGCAGCGGAAAACAAGCTTGCTAGAATGGTGGCGGCTTATCTTTGAGAAGAGATGTGACAACTGTGCTCATTCGCAAGAAGATGATTACAATGAAGATATGAAGGAATTTTTACAATAAACAGGATTGTCAAAAGCCCTAGACATCCAGAAACCTAACCCTAGGAGATGAAGCGCCAAAATTCATGTGGGCCCCTTTTGGGTAAGTCAGTACATCAACTTCCAGGGGTCGTAACTTTTGCATATGATCTCCGTTTTAGGTGTACGATAGCCCATTTTAAATATTTATCCGAGGAATACAACTCTTGATGAAATTTTAATGATGACTCTTTTGATCAGAAGATACCCAAAAAAACGTCGTTTAGGGCCTCAAAATGACTCCGGAAGTTCATGACCCAAAAAACTGCTAAAAATAGTAAATTACCAAAATTGCCAGAAAGTTGTTTTGAGCCAGCTAGAAAAGGTGGGTGGCCATATATATCCATCTAGATCAATATGACTCGGAGCTTGGAATAGAGAGCGTCGATCAGTAGGGGATCTTAACCCATCTGATCGAGCCCAGGTCCTATGCATGCGCCAGAAATCCAGGGGCTTACGGAGGAGGGGCCAGCGTGCAACCCCTAGGGGGCTGACGCTTGGCCACATGACCCATATGACTATGTAAAAGGGGCGCTCACCCAAGCCAGAGGGGCTTATCCCAATATATTGGCAAAAATGGGTTTTTCACTATATAATAATGATTTTTCATTGATTTTTGCAGCAGTTTTGGAAATTTTTGGCCCTTTTGGGGGGATATTGGGCACTTTTTGAGGCCAGATCTTGGGGGGAAGTTGGGATATGGATAATAAATTCAGATCTATATAAACCATGGCTTATTTTATCCAAGGGGGACATTCAGAGCAGGTTTATGCTAAAGATTTTCCAAGCCAAATCCATTTTTATGCAGGGAAGCTATTGAGAAGCACACCTTTGCAGAGCATTTCTGGGAGCTCCAGCCATCTGATTTGAGTGTCGTTTCTTTTGTTGGGTTCTATAGATCTGTTAGAACAAGAAAATATCAGTTTGTAACCTTTTTGGCACCGTTGTGATGTATTTTTAAAGCTTCGAACAGAAATAAAAAAGCCTCACCCCTTAAGACAAAGGCCCGGAGACATAGGTGAGATTGTCGAACTCTGTTATCACTTTGGTGTTCTATGGTTTTATGTTATTCTTGATTTATTTCATATCTGTATATGTGCATATGGCTATGATGTTTATTCTATAATTATTCCTCTTTCATTCAACTTCCTAAATGGTTAATAAACACATGCATAATAACTCAACCATTGTCATTTAAAAGATCTTTTCGGATCAAGTGGTATCAGAGCTAGTTGACATTTGGATTTGAGTTTTGCATGTTAACCAGGGAAAAGGTACATCATGGTGAAGGCGAGATTTTTTAAGAGAATCCATTGATTGGATTTAGAAAGAGAACTTCTCAAAGGGAGAAGATGGCATCAAAAGAGGGACTTTCTCAGGATGAGAAAGAGTTTCAAAAAAAATTCTTTTCCATGTCGGAGATGATGAAGGTTTTGTATGAGGATTACTTGAAATGGAAGAGACCGAATCTGGGTGAATATTCAAAGGGAAAAAGTGAAGAAGGAGAGTATCCTCCTCAAATTCCTCCTTCACCTCCATCTTCACCTCCTTCTTCTCCTTCTTCATCAATTTCAAGTTCTAAAAGAACCACAAAGAAACATGTCCATAAACATAAGAATGAAATGCCTTTTAAAACTTGATATTAAATTCGAATTACCCATGTATGATGGTGAAGTTAATGCAGAGAGACTTGATAATTGGGTCAGATAGATGGAGGTTTATTGCAGTTTGCAACAAATCAAGGATGAGGCAGCTCAGATCAAGTTGGCATCACTTAGACTTGCAGGCACATCACTCATCTGGTGGCAAAGCAAGTTTCAAAGTGGCACGCGATAAATGGGTAATGTATTTCCATCATGGGAAGTTTTTATTTCTCCACATAGAAAAAAATTATATGCTTTGGGTTATAAAGAGAAAGCATTAATTGAATGGCAATCTCTTAAACTAAGAAAAGGACAAACAATGCAAGAATACACAGATGGCTTTCGAAAAATGGCATTGATGTTAGATATTCCTTTACATACCCAAGAAACTCTTATGAAGTATATAGGAGGTTTGCATGCACATATTCGAATTATTGTATTCATGTTTCGACCAACTAATATTGATGAGGTTTGTATTCAAGCAACATACATTGAAGCAGGGAAAATAGGTGTTGGTGTATCAGGGGAATCGTCTTCAAGGAAAGAGGACAAAAGGAAGTGGAATGGCAAGAACGAAAAATTCAGTTGTGAGAAAGGAAGAGAAGCCCTCTTGCAAGCATTGCAAGAAAGAGGGATATGATGAGGACCGTTGTTTTCAATTTCATATTGAGAAGAGACCAAAGTGGTTCAAGGAAAATAAAGGGAGGCAAACAGTTGCAACATCAACACGACCCACATACTTGGGATCAGATTCAGGTGATGAATCTAAAGTCTCATCGGTCGGTATGACAGGTAAAATTGGTGAAGGATTTTATTGTAGAAGTAAATTGTTTCACATAAGGGTCATCATGAGGCACACTAAGGTTGACACATTGATAGATAGTGGATCTCAATCTAACTTAATTTCTGAGGAATTGGTTAAACAATTGGGATTAAAAACACAGATGCATCATAAGACTTACACACTTAAATGGATAAGCAATAGTCATCAAATGCACATAACAAAGCAATGCATATTAAAATTTTCAATTTCATCTAATTTTGTGGACGAGGTAACATGTGATGTGGTGCCACTAAGTGAACGTGGAATGGTCTTAGGCAACCCATACTTGTATGATCATAAAGCAATCTTCTATAGGGAAAATAATAAATATCATTTAACCAAAGCAGGTCAAGAATATGTGGTTCATGCTCATCATTTAAAGGAAAATAACTCTCTTCAAACAATGGAACAATTAAGAAAGGAAGTTCAAACAAGAAACACACCTATAATTGTTTCAAATCAAGTAATTGATCTTAAGTAAGAATAGGAGATGATTGTAGAATGGAAAATCAATCACACTTTGTTTCAAGATAAGCTAATGTCGTGCAAATATTACAAACATATCAGCTCATTTGCAATCATATTTTTTATGCTATCATTAGTAATGTTGTCTACATGGATGATAGTGTCTTCAGTAAGATGTGACAGGGTACAAATGGCTAACAATCTGCTGTCAGTTATCATGATTGTGTTACAATTGATCTCGATGAGACAAGTACACAAGACATAGTTCAAAGATAGAGAACAAGTCGGGTGGCCTATCCCAAACTTGATGATTGGTCAGTAACATTTTGGGTACAAAAAGGTCTTTAGTGGGGAGGTGTGATCCAGAATTGGATACAAGAGCTTGATGGTGCTTAGAAAGGCCTAAAAAGAAAAGTTCGCAGAATGGATTCAAAACGGAGGTGTGCATATACCTCATTGATACGAACCCAACACAAATTGAACGGGCTCAAACGGACATCATATGCTCCAGATATCATGATTTGTTCATTTGGCCAAACAAGCAAAAAAATGATGATTGTACAGTCTGTACAGTGCCACGTGGTAGCTGACTGTACAACTGATATGGAAGAGTACATGGCACTAAATTGGACCAAGGTTGACTGGGCAGTTGATGTAACAGGTGGACCAAACCGGGAGTGACACATGTCACCACTACAAGGGTGACAGGTGGCACATCTATGTTGATGATGTGGCATGTACGAACATGTGGCAGGAGTGATGACGTGGTCACTTGGAATTTATTGGTTGATTGAAACATGGCATATTTGAACAAATGGGAAGGTGCCATGTGGCCCAGACATGGGTTTCCACATGGCACCCCTTTAATGGTCAATGGTTGCAAAAAATTTATGACTCCTAGGGAGTCGACCTCAAGCAGGGGCATAGAGATTTCACATAGGCTGGGAACCAGCCCGCCTATATAGTATTTCTTACCACTACACATTTCTAAATTGTTTTAAATTTAATTGTTGGTTTGTTTGGGCAGAGAAAGGGATGGGGCTAGCCCCATCCCTCAACGCAAGCCATACCACAGGACCACTATAATGTGACCAGAGTTATACCATAGCGCGGGGATATGGATGTAGCCCTCAAACCTGGTTTTGGAACCATCGCCATATGAATTGGATCTTGGACTAGAGAGGGTCGATCAGCAGGGGGCTTATCCCATTCGATCGGGCCTAGGTCCTATGCATGCGCTAGAAATCCAGGGGCTTACGGAGGAGGGGCCAGCCCAGAGCCCTTAGGGGGATGGTGCTTGGCCACATGACCCATATGACTGTGTAAAACGGGGGCACGCCCAGGCTAGAGGGGTGTATTCCAATATATTGGAAAAAATGGGTTTTTCACTATATAATAATGATTTTTCATTGATTTTTGCAACAATTTTGGATATTTTTTGCCCTTTTGGGGGGATATTGGGCCCTTTTTTAGGCTAGATATTGGGGGGAAGTTTGGATATGGTTACCAAATTTAGATCTATATAAACTAGGGCTTCTTGAAGCCAAGGGGGGAATTCAGAGTAGGTTTATGCTAAATATTTGCCAAGCCAAAGCCATTTTTATGCAGGGAAGCTATTGAGGAGCACACCTTTGTGGGCCATTTCTGGGAGCTCTAGTCATCCAATTTGAGTGCCATTTCTTTTGTTGGGTTCTAGAGATATGGAAGAACAAGACCAGATCAGTTTGTAACAGTTTTGGCACTGTTGTGATGTATTTTTAAAGCTTTGAACAGAAATAAGAAAGCCTCACCCCCTGAGACAAAGGCCCAAAGACATAAGTGAGATTGTTGAACTTCATTATCACTTTGATGTTCTATGGTTTTTTGTTCTTCTTTATTTATTTTAGATCTGTATATGTGCATATGGTTGTGATGTTTCTTCTATAATTCTTCCTCTTTCTTTCAACTTCCTAAATGGTTAATAAACACATGCATAATAACTCAACCATTGTCATTTAAAATATCTTTTCAGATCAGAAGCAAAGAAAGATAGACCTGGAAACAACTAGTACCTAGGTGGAGGAGGGGGAAATAGAAATCCAAGAAATAAACACAACAGAGGGATCACAAGAGGATTCATAATGGGAAAACACAACTCAAGAGATGGAGCAGGATGATATAGACATAGATCTCAAAGCATCGATGGAGGTGCATGGGGATCATGAGATCAATAACTTGCTTAAGGATGAGATTTGGAAGCTTCAATGAGAATTGATTAACGGAAAAGGTAAAGGGTAAATCAACCACATCATGAAACTCTCTCTGGGGCCCTGAGGATTAGAACAAATCCACTAAAACCCTAGAAGATATTTGCGGGAAAAGAAAATAAAATAGGGTGTAAATCACATATACAAAAAATAAAAGAGAGAGGGGCCCTATTGGTGGACTCGAGCCAATCAATAAGTCTTTCAGAGAAATACTTCCAACCCCAACCTAAATTTTGAAATGAAGATTATCTCATGGAATGTAAGAGTTCTAAATGCCCCTTCCAAACATAGGATGATTAGAAAAATAATAAGTCAGGAGAAATCCAACATTTTAATGTTGCAGGAGACTAAGTGTGAAAATGATTTTATGGCATGAAAAGCTCAAAATATTTGGAAACATTGTGAAATAAGACAAGTGGAAGTGGAGGGTGCTTCGAGGGGTTTATCCATCCTATGGAATTCAAATATTCTAAATATGAACATTCAAGACAAATTTACTAGGATTATAATAGGGAAGTATCAAGTCCCAAGTACACTAGAACAAGGGTATATATCTAATGCTTATGGGCCACAATCTCCAACCTTGAAATGAGATTTCCTTGATGTTGTAAATTTGTTGGAAGTGGCCAAGAAAAACCACTCCTGGATCATTGGGGCTGATTTCAACATGCTAATGTCCCTATAGGAAAATAAAGGAGGTGCTTGGAGACTAGATGGGGAGAGTGGAGCCTTTAAAACCTTAATTGACAATCTATGACTCATCGAAATTCCATTTAACAATGACTTGTATATGTGGAATAATTAAAAGGGAGGTGAGCATCAAATTGTTGTTCGACTAGATAGATTTCTTGTTTCATAAACTATTTTTCAATCCCAGTAGGTAATTTCAATAGACACCTTTCCCTTTAATGGATTAGACCATTGGCCAATTTCACTTTCATGGGAAAGTTCTTTTAAATAAAATGCCTAAGGCATTCTGATTCAAAAAATTATGAATGGAGCACCTTGAATTTTTACAAAATATCAATTCATGGTAGTGAGAGAGGACAAATTTGTATGGGGAGAATACGTATCAAATTCTATAGACGTTGAATCACATTAAAATGAGGATCGAGAAATGGAATAAGGTATTTGTTAAAATTTTTGAAGATAAGAGGCGTCTGGATTAGGAAATGGAAGCAATTCAAAGAGAAATAATCCAAAGTGGTCGCTCAGATGAGTTAGGAAGAAAAGAAGGGAAGATTAAATTGGAAATTGATAAGTGGTAAATACAAGAAGAGGTACTGGAAAAAAATCAAGAATTTAGTGGTTGTGAGAGGGGGATAAGAATACATTTATTCCTCTTTTAGCTCTTGTGGCTAGTTGAACCATCCAAGATTTCCCATGTTTTCTTCTTTGCAAATGAAATATCTCAACAAGATTAGGATCTATGTTACTATGGCTAGCTCCATAATATATTAAAATTTCTATAGGTTGGTTATCAATCTTACCTTCTACTTCAATCATATGAGATTGGTATTATGCTTTCTTGTTGTCCAAGGCTACATAAATCCTTGGCATTCTTCTACCCATGTCTTCAACTGTATCATCCTACTGGATATTGTGAACATTCCTCATCCTTTCTCCTTTGTGAAGACAATCTCTATACATATGGTCTCCCTCACATCCCTAACATTTTATGGGCTACTGTATTGGCCTTTTCCCCAAAGACTCTATCATCCTGGGCTCATTTTGTGTCGGTTGTCCCTGAGAAATATTTTTAAAAAATGGTGGTGTTGTGTCAACACAACATCCTCCCTAATTTATTCTTTTACCTTTTCTCTAAGAAAAGAAATTGGATCCCCCTACTAAAATTTTCTACTGGAAAGCCTCTTAGGCTCTCTCATGCAAATGGAAAAGACTAAGTCTCTCTTCTCACTCTACATACTTTACCATTTCAACGATTTTAAATAAGACTCTAACTCACTGATACATTGTATATTAGTGAGCTTCTTCTTTTCTTCATCGATACATTGCGTATCAATGAGCATCCTTCTTCCTTTGTCGATATGTCCCATATCGACAACTTGGGATTTTCTTCAACAATATACTTTTTCAAACTTTCACTTAAATTTTTTCTAACTTCTAACCCATTGATTATAGCTATATCGGTAGGTTAACATTTTTCCTCGTCGATACAACCAGTATCAGTGAGTTAGTGATTTCCCTGTTGACACACTGGCAACCATCCTCTCTACCGTCGATATGTAGGAAGGGCCAAGACTTAGACATTTTATTTTGCCACTTTCTAGCGTATCAACATCGATGCACCGACACCCATTAGTCCTTGAACGTCAATACACAAGTGCTTCATCCACTTTCAACCATCAATATGCATCGACATAGATCCCCCCATCCTCGCGAATACATGGTATTAACGAGGTTCATCTCATCTTCGTCGATACATAGTCCTTGAATGTCAATACACATATGCTTCATCCGCTTTCAACCATCGATATACATTGACATAGATCTCCCCATCCTCGCGAATACATGGTATCAACGAGGTTCATCTCATCTTCGTCAATACATAGTCCTTGAACGTCAATACACAGGTGCTTCATCCTCTTTCAACCATCGATATACATTGACATAGATCCCCCCATCCTCGCGAATACATGGTATCAACAGGGTTCATCTCATCTTCGTCGATACATCATGTATCGACAAACTTCCTTTATTTTCCTCTGATGCACAGTGTTTGTTGGAAATTTTCCCTCTTATGTCATCAATGTGTCAGCAGAAAGATGTTGACCCCTCATTGACACTGAGTGTATCGACAATGATCTTATTTATCTCACCAACATAGATTGTATCAACAAGACACGCTTTCATCTTGAAGCCTCTTCTATTCTCCTTCAGCTCAGATCCTTCTTGTTGATCCTGTTAGTTAGGTTCCTATAATTTCCAATGATTAAACACTCCATGCTTGACTGGATAATTGATGATTGATTTCCTACCTTTCCTAATCTACTTCATGTTGCAGTCGTGATTGAGTCTATGTGTGTCACCAACAACTTTCATTACACATACCATGCCAACATGCATGTTTTGCACCTTCTTGATTTTATGACTAACCTTGATCATGAAAGTGTTGTTTATTGTTAGGTGGATTAGTTGCAGTATCTACAAGGAACATGTTGGCTCTGAATTGCATCTCAAATAAGAATAGGTACTCTTGTTGCATACTCAGTGGTAAGTGCTCCAAAAGTCAGTTGGTTGTTTTCGCGAGATATTATTTCTCATCCAATGACATATGAATTTAGTTCTAATGGATGTATTAATATCGTATATAACAAAAATTCCATAGGAGTTGATGGAACTGAATTCGGGAAAAGCAGCAACGAGAACATGGTTTGAACTTTCATTATAAAATGACTTTGCTCGCAATTTTGGGTACTAATCAAAGTGTAGTTTTCACTCTTGAAACAAGCTAGATGTATGTTTTACGGGATTATGATACCAATGCCATTGAAGGAATTGAAATTCGAGGTCCAAAAGTGCTAGAACGATCACCAAGGATTTACCATCGAGCAAGCCTTGGTAATCGTGACCTTCATTAAACATGAATCTACTCAAATGATTAAATAAATTTGTAAGGTCTCTCACTAGAAGTCCCTCATTTTTCTCTCTACATTGAAAAAAATGACGCTCCAATTGGACATCATATTAGAAAGTTATGGACTTTTGAACTCGAGCTCTTGATGTTTCTTATCATTAAAAAAGACACTTAGAAACTTTTTCAATTTTGTCTTCCTACATAGGAGAGTTCATCCTCATCTTGCCGACACATAGGAGATTTTGTGCTCATCATGTCTGTACATAAGGGATTTCGTGCTCATCTTGCCGATACATAGGAGATTTTTTGCTCATCTTGCCAATACATAGGGAAGTTCATGCTTATCTTGTCGATACAAGAGTTCATGATTTTCTTGTCGACACATAGGGGAGTTTGTGCTTATATTGCTAACATATAGGGGAGTTTGTGCTTATCTTGTTGATACACGAGTTCATTCTTTTCTTTCCGAAACATAGGGGATTTTGTGCTTATCCTATCGATACAATATTTCGTGCTTTTATTTCCATCACATAGGGGAGTTTGTGCTTATCTTGACGATACAGGAGTAGGACCCTGCAAAACTACCTTTCGTATTTTGGTCGTAAATTTTGACTTAGATACCCATTTTTTGTGTTCCTTATACCATTGGTAAGGTATTTCCAATATATACAACTTCATAGTTATATCATTTCAGATATTCCTCACCAATTATTCACATTTTTTAGTATTACAATTTGGTACACTGGAAAAATCCCTAGAGAACACATTACTTCAACCAAGAGTAGAGGAACCAAGAATCAAACTTAGGGAAGCATATATGAACTCTAACTTGGCTAATATTTCAGTTCTATAGGTTCAAATACATGCTTTAAAAAAAAATCAATGTTATTCTTCGGTCACTCATCTATTGCATGTTGAATGGTGTCAGGTGCCATTGTTAAAGGAAGATCATACTCAACAATCTGGATAGGTAACATGTGAGGGGAGAAAACCATGAAGGAACAAAAGATACACAACAAAGCAATCTATTAGTATGCAACAATACCCTCACAAATATGATATAACACCAAGGATAATGGAGCAACAACAACAACATGAATTGTCATAGTAGTAGAGGAGTAGTGAAAGGGAATCAGACTCAAATAGTCGAAGAATAATTTTGAATCCCATGATAGTCGAGTATCAAACTTGGAGGGAGAAGAGTTTCCCAATGTCCATACCAATCATCACAGTGGGTGAGGTGCACTTTAGCCAAAATCTATGATGGTCCACTAGCACTAAAAGACAAATTCGAAATGTAACTGCATATAATACATTAAATTATAAAAATTTATGTTGTCCATGTTCTCTCATCATTACAAAGAGGATAAGGATTTTTTTTTGTAAATGAAAGGTCATGGAGGGAAGGAGGAAAGTCAAGAGTCAAGTTGAATATGAATAAATATGGGGATTGATTTGAGTAAAGGGAATTTTGTCTCTTTGATCTTCCATGTACTATTATTGAAACTTTTAATGAGGAGAAGCCTATCTGGCCAAGTTATTTTATGAAGAACTATGATTCTCGTGTTGGACATATTGTGGAATATTCCTTTGTGTTTTTCTCAACACTTTGGTTTTATAGGGATGTACTTCATATTGTAGACTATTTTTATGTATGGTGGTTACATTCTTATTTATGTTCTTTAGGGAATATTTGTTTAAATTCATGGACATATGATTGTAAATGATTGTTTAAATGATAGAATATCATGTGCTTACAGTTATTTATTCATATTATTGTCTTTGCTTTGTTTGAACTATTTCTTGGGTCATTTACAGGAGCATGATTGGTTCTATGTTTACTTTATGGTTACCTTAGTTTCATCCAGATGCATGCATCTTAGAATAGTTGCATTTCATTCTTCAGCTTAGAAAACCTTCATCAGTGGATTGGGCCACAACTGGTAAACCCCAAAACCAAAAATGGTTGCCAGGCCATAATCTGGATGGGTTCCTTATTCCAAATGGTGAGAGGTATAATTGGGACTTCTTATCGAAGGTAGCCCCTACTGATGACAAAGGGAATTTTTCCCACATCAACAAAATTGGTGCTAGAAGGAGGGAAGACGACAAGCATGCCCATGTGGAGTCATTTCATTAAATTGTTTTAACCAACCGATGGCTCCTCTTCATATATCTATATGGGATAACCCTAATTTGATTCTTCTAAGACCCTCAGGGAGAATCTCAATCAAGATAGTTAATCTCTTGTCAAACTCAAAATTCGATGGTGAAGGGCATGTCTCTGCGTTCAAGCATCTCTCAATCAGTTTAACATCACACAACAAAATCTTAATATTGTTTGGGACATTGAAAATTTTTGATTATCTATCCTCACAATTGAAGGATTGATTAAGGCCTGGTTTAGGACATTACCAGTGAAATCTATACATATTTGGAACCAATTTATGAAAGTATTTATCGTTGCTCATGTAGATTATGTTTATGATGAACTCTTTAATGAACTTGAAGAGATTTGTAGGCTCGAAAACAAATATGTGGATGATTTATTTCAAAGAGTCATGTAGATTTATTATAGATTTCCTGAAAGTGACAAACCCTCAAACCGAGAAATCTTTGATTGGTTTTCATACCTTGTCTTTATATCTGAAGGGTATGATCTACATAATCAAATTATTTGTCATTCACAAGATTCATATATCCACGACGAATATTTGATCACCTCTTATCCTAAAGGAATACTTTCAAACCTACAGACTACTCAACCCTATCCTCAAACATCTGATACTCTACAATTTGATTTCAGAGAACCATATAAGGAAATTGTTTCAATAGATGATGTTGAACCTATATTGAATGAAGGATCAAATCACCAAGTTGTTGTAGTTTTTAATTATAATTTAGCATTGGGAAAAGTAACGACTATATCATTCACATAAAATTATGATTTGGCGATGAACAATGGGGGGTGCATGATCTCTAATCAACACTCTGTCTCAACTTTGGGGAAATCTTCACTAGAAATAGTAAACCCCTTATCCCCAGAGTGGGAAGAATCTAGTGTCTCCCCTTTAGAGAATCATGAGTATGATTTGGTCTATGACGTATATCCTATTGCAAAAATCCAATGATTTTCAAAATACAAAGATCTTTATTCTCTTTATGAAAATATGTTTGGTAATGATCTCTCACGTGAGAATTGAAGTAAGTTAGGGAGGAAGGATGAATAGAAATAGTTGACGCTCCAAATAGAACCCGTAAGCGAGAGTGTCACTATCTTGGCCAAGCTTCCCCAGCAGGCAACTGACAATCATCATCACACATCTAGGGGAGCATGAGCTAACACCATCCTCCCATGACTCTAGGTTTCAGAGGATACACAGTGGGAAATGCCTCCACCCCTCTTAATAGGACTAGGTCCACACCCTACAATGGAATATACACTGGCACTGTTTTGTTGGGAATTTTTTCATCGTTTATTCAGTTTTTGGGCAGTCTCACCACCTGAAAACCTACACTGGTCCATATATCATAACAATGCATTTGTACCAATATAATTTCACATACAAAGATTCATACCACATTGTTTCTCGGTCGGTGGTCATGACATCCACTTTCATTAACATTATCCCTTGGTTATTTCATATCCCAATGACTTGCAGATTAGTCTATAACACAAAATCATACATATCTATGCATTATCATCATGTAATTGCATACAACCATAATATCCATTTGGTATCCACGTTCCAACAACTTTAATATCAAAGTTTTTAAGTTAGAAATAAATCTCATAATATCCCCATAATTCAATTGATGTTACTTGTTCATAGAATTTTCATTTACATAATAGATCACATCATATCCATCATCATTCAAATATCATTTAAACATTCATAGAATTTACATTCTCATAATAGATTGCATCATATACATAATCATTCAAATAACATTTAAACATTCATAGAATTTACATTCACATAATAGATCGCATCATGTCCATCATCATTCAAATAACATTTAAACATTCATAAAGGTTCCTACATCTTAAAAGTTCAAGTGTATCATTAATAGTTTCATTGTGCATAGAAACTAAAGGTGATTAGGCCTGGGGTAATCATAGTTGTCTAAGTCAAAAGGTGGTGTTACATACATCCAACCTTCGAGAAACATATTCTTGAGGTGGTCAAAAAAGTGAGGGATAATCTTGTCGTAGCATCTCGACATCCTTCCAAGTAGAATATCTTGGACTATACTTGTTCCATTGGATCTTAACCTGGTCTACTAGACGATTCCTGAGCTATCAGACTCTACGGTCCAATATGCATAATGGTTCTACCGTGAGGGTTCCTGCGTATGATACCTACAATTCCTTCCAATTTATTTTATGTGATTCATCAACAACATAATGACATAGAACATATACATGAAAAACATTATGAGTTTTATGCAAGTGGGGTGGCAGTACGAGACGATAGATAACGGGTCCAATTTTCTCTTGGATTTTGAATGGTCCTATAAATCGAGGTGACAAATTTGTCCCCTTCCTGAACCAAATGGTACTCTTATTGGGTCTGATACGAATGCAAACCTGATCTCCCATGCTTCCTGTAGTCTCTGCCTAATCTAAATCACTTGTTCCTCCATCTCTTGAATCAATTCTGGCCCAACTGTTACTCGGTCTTCTAATATTTCTCAACTCAACGGTGTTATGCATGGCCTTCCATACCGATCTTCATAGGGTGGCATTTCGATGGAGCTATGAAAACTGTTATTGTAGGATAACTCTACCAAAGGTAGGTACTTCTCCCAATGGGTTTGAGTATCCATAACATACATCCCAAGCATGTATTCCATAACCTGATTTTCTCTCTCAGTTTTCCCATCTGTTTCCGTATGATAAGTTGTGCTTAAGTTCAACTAAGTCCCCAACACTGACTGCAAACTTGTCCAAAACCTAGAAGTGAATATGGAGTCCCTATCTGAAATGATATTCTTGGTTATCCCGTGCAAATGGATGACCTCACTTACAAACACGCGTGCCACATCAGTGACATCATAAGTGTCTCTAACTAGAATAAAATGAGCACTCTTGGTTAACTTATCAACTATCACAAGAATGGAATTGTGTCTATGAGATGTGAGCGGCAACCCCACAACAAAATCCATAGAAATGAATTCCCACTTGGACATAGGAACATCATGTGGTTGTAGGAGACCTGTCGGGTGATGGTGGTCGACTTTCACTTGTTGACACTCTAGGCACTTGGCGATGAAATGGACTACATTGCGCTTCATGCCTACCCATAAGAAGAGCTTCCTCATGTCTGCATACATTTTCTTCACACGTGGATGCACACAATAAAGTTCTCTATGGGATTCCTTCAGTATGATGCTTCGAATATCCCCACCTTCAAGGATGTACATCCTTCCTCGATATCTTAATAGTCCATCTGCTTCCAGGATATACCATTATACTTTGGATCTAACTGCCTCCCACTCTCGAGGTTTGAAGTAACCTTTAAATACCAATTGTCTCCAAGGAGTCGCGTCAACACACGTTCCCTCAGATTGACTTTTAAGGGTAACAAGGAGAAGACACGTGGTCTCCTACTCAAGGCATCCACGACCACATTTTATTTTCCCTTGATATATGAAATACCAAAATCGTACTCACTCATGAACTCACTCCATCACCTCTGCCTGACATTAAGATCCCTTTGAGTGAAGAGATGTTTTAAACTTTCATGGTCCGTTTTGAGCTCAAAGTTTCTCCCCACTAGATAGTGCCTCCAAAGCTTCAGAGCTAGCATTACAGCTGCTAACTCTAAATCATGAGTAGCGTAAAGCCCCTCATGTTTCTTCAATTTCCTTGACACATAAGATATCACTCCTCCATCCTGCATTAGCATGGCCCCCAACCCTTGTTTCGAGGCATCCGTGCAGACTATGAAGTCCTTTTCCATATCTGACACTCGTAGAATTGGTGCACTAGTTAGTAACATCTTAAGCTCGATGAATGCACTATCGCATTCTTCTGTCCATTCATACTTGACCCCTTTGCACTATAAAGTGGTGATGGGTTTCTCTATTTTAGAGAGCCCTTCCACAAATATCCAATAATAACCTACTAGCCCCATGAAGCTTCTTACCTCATGAGCATTTTTCGGCACTGGCCATTCCATAATGGCCTTTACCTTTTCTGGGTCCACAGAGATTCCTTCACCAGAAATGATATGACCTAAATAGTGGATTTATTTCTGGAAGAAGGAACACTTCAACAAATTCCCATACAATTTGTTCTCTCTAAGGCAGGACAAGACCACTCACAATGTTCCTCATGTTCTCTTTCGTCCTTGGAATAGATGACGATATCATATAGAAAGACTTGTACAAAATGGTCTAAGTACTTTCGGAATACACCATTCATGAGGCTCATGAATACTGTTAGTGCATTGGTCAATCCGAAAGGTACTACAACGAACTCATAATGCCCAAACCGAGTTCGAAAGGCAGTTTTAGGAATATCGCCCTCCTTAATCCTTAATTGGTAATACCCTGATCGCAAATCAATTTTTGAGAATACCGTTGCTCCTTTCATCTGATCAAAGAGATCATCTATTCGTGGAATTGGGTACCTATTTTTCACTGTAGCATGGTTCAAGTCTCTGTAATCTATACATAGTCATAAGGAACCATCCTTCTTCTTCACAAAGATTACTAGTGCACCCCAAGGTGAGACACTGGGTCTTATTAGCCCTAGGTCAAGTAGCTTTTTCAACTGCATCTGCAACTCACAAAGTTATGGCGATGTCATCCTATACGGAGTCTTGGAAATTGGTTCCGCACCAGGTTTTAGCTCAATATTAAAATCAAGCTCTCTCTCAAGAGGTAACCCTAGCAACTCATTCAGAAAAACATCCTTAAACTCTGACAATACTGGGTACTAATCCAAGGAGGGTCCTTTCCTTTCATTCATTGCTTCCACTACATATAGTCAACACCCTTGCCTCATGCACCGCTTAACCTTCATAGTTGAGATAAAGCGTAGAGACACCTTTCTCCGTACACCGTGGATCTCTACTATCCTTCCTTCATCGTCAACATAAAGCACCCTTTTTGCGAAACAATCTACCATAGCTTGATGGGCTTCTAACCAATCCATTCCAATGATTAGATCATACGTCCCAAGAACAGTGATGTATACCTTTAACCTAGTAGTACACACTCCCAGGTCTACTAGACAATTATCAATGCTAGGTCCTACCACTTTTTTTTCTCCCGAAGCCATCTCGACTTGTTTAAAGTCATCGTGCTTGTAGGCTTCCAACCCACTCTTTTCTAATGTAGATGGTGAAATGAAAATATCTGTAGCACTAGCATCAAATAAAATTTTAACATTGATATGATTTAGCATACCTGATGACTCCACCACCGTGGATTGATGTTATGCCTAGCGATTATTAACTGCTGCATAAATCTGGTGGCTGCCACTTGCTCTTCCCATCGGGGCCTTTCCTTCTCTATGCACAAATCCTTCTTGTAACTCTAGGCAGTCACACTGGTAATGGGGTCCTCCACATCCTCAACACGTAACACGAGATTGAACCTATGCACTGCTCTGTGACGGTCTCTGAAATGAGTTCCTTCCCCTAGAACCCCTACCCCTACTAGCTGCTCCCTGAGAAGGTCGTGAACCTGCCTGTGTCATTGGTGATAAACGGGATGTTGCACTCATTGCCATTGAAATAAATGTGGCAATTGTCCTTGGCGCAACTTTGTTGCCATAAGGAGGTGCTCTATATCTCCCTCCCCTAGAGAAGTTCCTAGGGGCCTTCCCCACGAATCTAGGATGATGTGGAAAGGTCGATCGCATACCTCCATTTAAGCTCATGTGTTCCTCAACATAATGTGCATTTTCAACTGCTTTTGCTACTGAAGATGGTTTCCACATCCATACCATGTCCCTTATATTAGGGTTTAACCCATAGACAAAGTGTTCTGCCTGTCGTTGATCATTATCCATGTACGAAACATATTTTACCAATTCCATGAACCTGATCTCGTACTCTTCAACGGTCCTGTCTCCCTGTACTAGAGCATGAAATTCTCCCACCTACTATTCCTCGTAGTAAGATGGTAGATATTTCCTTCAGAACCTTTCCTTAAAAAGTTCCCAAGAGACGGTGTCTGGGGTAAGGTGCAACTGCCTCTCCAGGTTGCCCCACCAATTCAAGGCACTATTCCTTAACTAAAAAAAGGTTATTTTCTCCTTTGAAGTGGATGCATAGTCTCTTAAGTCAAAACATCATGTCATTCCTTCCAACCATGTCTCTGCACGTTCACTAGCACGACCCCTGACGAACTTTGGAAGTTTGATCTTCTGCAGTTCTCTAGTGATGTCCTTGGGTGGAGGCCCTCCCCCTGAATCCCTCGACGCTTCAGGATTACCCATTCCAGATGGTGGGGGCTCCACTTCGATCCCTGCTGGTTGACACCCCTTTAAAGTCTCATTTATTCCCTCCAAAGAGAGCAGAATGAGAGCTAATTCAGGCGATGGTGGTGGTGGCATTGGCGGTCCCTACGACGATGCCCCTCTACCTCGATTTTCTCGAGTCCTAACCACCCTATATAATTGAACCTACATCAACCAAAAGTTTTTCAGGGAGAGTCTAGGGCAATTCACATTTTCACAACTTAAAATTGAAAACAGGGTTAGGCGTAAGTTTTTTTTTTACTTGTCTGTAAACATACGTTACTCTCTTTAGGGGAAGTGGCTAGGTCAGGGTTAAAGCATCTAAGCTCGATGTCTTCGCCTAAGAAAACTACTGACTCCCTCACCTGGTAGCTATGCTAGCATTGTACCACACTCGTTGATTCCTCTAACTTACCTTCCTAGTGCACATGAAGCCCCCTCCCGCTTATCCTGGTCTAAGTCTTTAAAATTTTCTTTAAAACTAGTTAAGGTGATCTTGAACATAATGTTGATTAATTATTAAAAACCTACTAACCTAGACTAAACATTAACCTAAGTTTCAATAGCCTTAATCAACATATATAATCCAATCCAAAATTTAATATTATTATTAGTATCCTAATCATGTACATATTAACACTTAATTACTCATATTATTAATCAGCTATTAACATTAATTAATACTAGGTACCTACATACTTTAATTAACCTCTTAATTAAGTGAAATAATTCAATTTAAAATTCTAAACCAATTTAGAACCAATACATTTTCAAATTAATTAGATTTTAAATTGAATTAAAACAATTAAGCTTAAAAAAAAATAAAAAATTAAAGCAATTAAATAAAATAATTTAAAGCAAAAAAATAAATTTTAATTGAAAAATTAAAATAGATAATTAAATTAAAACAATA
>ML817077.1:8554-38750 GCA_009831015.1 Picea engelmannii | reverse complement strand
AAAAAAAAAAAAAAAAATTTAAAAATTAAAATCAAAATAATTACATTTGAAATACTCTATAAATAAAATAAAATAAAATAAAAGTCGGGATCGTGGGTCCTCGCATGAGGCCCACGTGCCCCCTCCCTCTTTTCCCGCATGTTCAAACCAAAAATAAAATAATAGTAAAAAAAAAAACTATACAACCCTAAACAAACCCTAATCCTGAATTCATTCCTGCAATTTCTAATTCCAGAATGAGGTTTTTCTTATTCTTGCCTCGCTCAACCCGTGGTCTCTCAGGGCTTCTCCTCATCGTGGCTTTCTTCTCAGCGCTTGGGTGTTGTGTTGAGCTTTGGCTCCTAACTCAGGCGCAAGGGTTAGCGACATGTTAGTGACCTCTTGACTCAGGCATGAGGGTTAGCGAGGCTTGACACTCAGGCGTTGGGCGTAGTGCACTCAACATGGCCCTAAGTGGGTTCCTCCTTGTTACGACTCAGTGTTTGGTCTCACCTTTGGTGCTTTGTGTTGTGTTGACTTGGCTCATTGGCTGCAGGGGAGAGGCATCTGGAGTGGAAGGGTTCGACGCTTGGCTTTGGTAACTGATATGTTTGGTTCTTGCGATTTGCACAATTGAAATAGTGTTTATTCAGAATAAGACCGTATGAGAGCAGACAATCCAGTCGCTCGAGTCCTCCATGCAGAAAAGATAATGAAGAAACTCAGATCCAGTTTTATGTGCTTTGTGTGATTGGTCTCGATTTTGACGTGTTTAGCACTATAACGCCCCATTCATGGGCTCCTCCTTTGTGGCTTGGTGCTTGGTATTGGTCGATGGGCTTTGGTGCTTGTGCGATATGCTTTGGCTTGACTTGCGTTGTCAACCCGCAAGGCAAGGCAAGGCCTCATGGCTAGGCGTTAGCGCTGGGATTTGGTTCAATTGTTTTTTGGTTACCCTCTTGTGTTTTCCGCTGGTGCTTGGGCGTTGGCTGGTATATTGTTGCTTGAATTGTGTTCGTATGAGCTTGCTTGCTAAACAAGTTCGGATCTAGGCTTGCAGGATATATTTTTATTTATTTATATATATTTTTTTGTTTTAATAAATAACCCTGTGTGTTGTGTATGCGGCTATTTTATTTATTATTATTATTATTATTATTTTATAATCTGTAAGGCCTGTCCATTTCTATGAAATTTCTATCTAAGAAGGAATGCATCAGACTACTTACAACTTGTTGAATGGTACGACCATACAGGGTATGGCAATGTTGAAATGCTTTAAAGTTTGGAACTCATTTAGAAGTTATTGGTCTTCTTTCAGCCTATCTTTATCTTTTACTATACTAGATTAGGAAATTTATTGGATACGTTTCTTAATACAGGCAAAATTTCCATATTGACATATTCTTAAATTTGTATTGCTTCAATGTCTTCCAAAAAAAAATCTAGATTTATTGATTTCAATAGATCATTGTGCTTCTTGCATAAGATTTGTCCTGATATATCTGATTTCTCGTCTTTCTGTATTTTCCATTTAATATCTCTATTTTGGGAAACCCTGTAGATTTCATGGCAACCGATGGCTTCTGACCTTGTGCATTAATGAGTATTGTTACATTAGTCCCAAGGGTTATTGGTCTTATGTTTTTTTTTTTGGAGTTTGTTTCTAGCCATGAATGTATTGATTCTTGCTTTTGTCTCTCTCTGTATTTTAAATGGATTGGCCTATTGGTTTTAGGAATGTTTCCAATATATGTTTCAACTTTTAGTTGCATTCCACCATTATTTTGTCCTCTTTGATGGCAGATCGTTTGGGCTTGGCCAAATCCTCACAAAAGCACCGTTCGCACTCTAGTTTGATCTTGTTGCTTTGATTATGTTATAGCCAATTCTACATGTGATACCCTTCAAATATTGTTCTATCTGTAACCCACTAAGGAAATATTGTTAAAAGACTTGAAATGCACTTATTAATATTTTGTTCAATATGAGTTTTAGCAATGTTTGTAATACATCGCATGTCTTGAATTCTAATGTTTACATGGTTAGGGTATGACATTGTCCCTTAGCCTGTAATGAATATACAGGAGCTCTAATAATGCAACAGGTGCGTTACATCCTGAATTGTATTTAATTGTGCATATATGGCAGTTGTAGGTCTTTTTAGACATTGCTTTTCTGTTACTATTCGGTTAGTTAATGATGATTGTAACAACCCAAATTGGTGCAAAGACAAAATTTTGTTGTGAGTGGTCAAGCCCAAGTTTCAATTTTGAAACTGGGCTCTGATACCATGTGTAAGGCCTATCCAAACAGAGCCTTAAAACATAAATTTAAAACATAAATGTTATAATGATTTCTATTATGTTATCTATTCAGCATAATAACAGCTCATTGTTCAGCATAATTTAGAATTTAACAGCATGATAATGGGTAACATATTCATCATAAATACTTAAAAAAAAATAGCAACATAACAATAATGATCACAGCATAATAATGATGATGAATACATCAAAATGATGCTGCTCTGAAACTCTGCCCAAGTTGCAGCTCTGCCCAAAACTGACTAACCTCCCAGCCACCTAGGAACAACCTATCTGGCTCCCTAGCTCTAGGATTCTTTACGGTTTCCTGGCCCCCGAGCCCAAAATTCCCAGAAACAGGTGCCCCCTGTGAAATTCCTCCAGCAAGATCCTCAAGCAAGCTACCAGTAAATCCATAAATACAGATCCAGTCCCCAAAACTCTCCCCCTCTTCCTTCTCCTTCTCCCCTATGAAAATATTACCCCCAAAACAAAGAAGGTGTTAAAACTCTAATCATAAGTTAGTTAGTTTACCTAAATGTTATACAGTTACATGACAGTTATGGTCTTCTTGTATTATATATGTACGTCTATGTACATGATTATTTGAAGCATTGAAGAATATAGAGTATGCCTTTTCTGCCAGTATTTATTATCTTTGGTCATCATGGTTTCTTGATTGCTTGAGTTATTTCCATTATATTTCTTCTATTTTCTTCATTATGAATCTAACGGTGGTATCAGAGCATGTAGATGATCTTAGAGGCCTGATAGTTTTGATAGTTTATTAGAGCATGATACTGATGGACCTGGTAGTTTATCATCCCTTTATAGTTTAGAGGCCTGATAGTTTTGTTAGTGACTTGTAACACCATGTGTGATGGGACTAGTGATTGGTTTCTACTAATCGTGGAGACGAAAAGAATGATTGATTTTCGACGGAGAAAGAGAAGTTGCGGTCATTTTGCCTTGCGCCTGGTTTAAGCAAGTAAACAAGAAGGCAGTGGTAGAAGGGTACCCCACCACAGTCATCGCATTGGACAATGGCTAAAAACGGTCCTGGTTACTAGACTGGCCATCCATACACATTGTGCTTCTCATAATTTTTTTATTGAGATTATTGAGTATAGGTTTTTGCTTGATAAAAAATTGGTAGGTGTTGAGTTGATGTGTGGAGTGGAAGAACTTTACTATGTGCAGTAGCTCCAATGAAGTTTGTCGAATGTAATCAGTGCTTCACTCATTAAAGAAATACTTTGACATGGTACAGACCCAAGCCATTGTTGGACGGTGTTGAAGATCTGTGTGATTGATCTGTTTTATTGAAGAGCTTCAAGGTGCTAATCCTACGCATACCCTTATTACCTTGTTGACGGGCAAAAATGACCGTCCGTCAATTAAGAGAGTGGAGCCGGTTCAGGGTTGTCTAAATAACCCAAGCCGTTTGGAATGGACCACCCTGACGAGTTTAACGGCTCCGTTGGCCGCTCTAAGGTCTTAAGAAAACCAAAGTGGAAACTAATCTAAACTAACTAATCTAACTAAAACAAATAAAACAAACTAAAACTAAATAAAACTAATAAAACAAACTAAAATTAACTAAAACAAACTAAAACTAATACACTAATCTAATTAAAACAAACTACTAAATAAACTAAAACTAAATACAAATTAAACTAACTATTCTACTAATTATTATTACACTAACTCTATTAAATAATTGTCCAGCCACTAGTTATAATACAGTTTATTCACAAATATACAATATACACAAGTTGCAGATTTAAATAAAACCTGTAAAAATCATTTTCTTTTTGCCCTGAGACAGCCAGGAATCTCTTTTATTTTTATATTTTATGAAAAAGAAATAATCATTACTGAAATTAAACAATCTAACAAATATATCTAAATAAACTTATATCTAAACTAAACTACTAATGAAAAACAACAAACAAAAGACTAACTGACCTAGAAACGCTCCAAGTTTGCCATGTGTATGATGACTTCAAAGCTGGTCTAAGGAAGAAATTCGCACCGGTTAGTCCATAAGCTTCTCGAAAACGATAGGCTGTGCTGCTTCTTGAAGTGTTTTACAGGACAAACAAGACATAAAAGAAAATCATAACAATCTTATGATTATAAATTCCTGCAATAAGGGAAACCTGTTATGCAAGGACTTATATATAACAATTCAATTCATGAAGAAGATAAACCTGTCATTCACAAACTGAATTAACAATTGTTATGTCTTTTATCTATTTGGAAGAGACAAGATATGGATAACAGTGATTAAAATTATATCATTTGCATTTGATTTAGATAGCTAAAGTAGTCATAAACCATAAACAAAGTGATATACAAAACATGAAACAAAATGTTGATATATTGAGAAGCTAAAGCTGTGACAAAACATCAATTCTGCTCCAGTCTGTATTAGAACTCCATATCCTTGTTCTCCCACGAATGAGGATGAACATTATTACAAAAATCATAAGTATATATAGGTCTCTTCACAAGGTAAAACTTCCTTGTGGATAATCTCAAATAGTTTTACATAATCTGGGAGATATCCCAAAATCTCCTAAACTAAGAAAATAAAATGCAAGTGAAATCTTTGAAATATCCCCTAACTGTTCAACAACTCAATTGCAAATTCGAATTTACCTGCAATAGAACACAAATATCAAATTAGAAGGATATTTTAGCAACAAAATACTAAAAAAATTGATTCTACAGACTTAGCTACATAATCATCTGATCTTGTAGCTAGTCTAAAATAGCAAACAGGACCAGATAGAAATCAAACGAAATCTTTTTAAAACAATCCAATTTAATTTTCTTTTAACAAATATCCAAAACGAATCACTAATAGTTCAAACACAATTTATCATTCAAATTGAAAAAGAATGCAATCGGGACAGGGTAAGAATGCTCTGTTTTTCAATTGCCATAAAATCAGGTCAAATCATAACAAATGAAATCAATGGTGAACCAAATCGTATAAGATTTGATGTAATCAAAATTGATATAGTTATAATTGAACACCATCATAATCGATTGGTTACAGCTGTGCATAAAATTCGTATTGTGTTTTAATCAGATATCAAACTGTTACGATTATACATAACAGCATCCACAAATTTTTGCCATAGACTTCGTTCGCTAAGTGTCAAACAGTTAACGAATATGACCGAAATAAGTAACCATAACCATCAACATCAATTGTAATCATAACTAGGTAACAATCAAATCGAATCGTGGTTAAGTCAAATATAGAAACAAATCGTAATCCTGGGCATAATCAATTTCATTCCCAAATCAAATTTAAACAATATATGAATCAAACTGATCATACGGTCAAACGATGTGAATCGATTGGTTGTGTCTATCTATTCGCAAATTGGTTATGCAATAACAGAATGGTATTTGAATTGGTCAAAAAGACATGGAATATAACAGTTAACTATTATTGCCACCATAACCACTCTCGAATTGAAACGTTGACTGTGTGGAAAATTGAAATACCCGAAACAATCTGTGTTTAGCAAAGATATTAACAACAGAGTATTCAATTGAAATCAAATTGAAACAATTAAATCTATAACATGATCAATTGAATCAAAGCTAAATCCAATCAAAGCTAATTCGGGAAACTAGATTCGATTAATCAAAACAAAATTATATACAATCACACATGCTTATGTGTCAAAACAAATCCACGGTGTAAACAGAGTTGTGGGTTTATCATATAAACAGGTGATAATCATACCAGTGAGGCTGCTCGACAGGTAGGAGGGAGTTCTGAAGAACAGATATGAGGAAATGCATACAGATTCAAAACGCATGTTCGAGACACTGATGAATTGACCTGTAAAACGAGAGCTATATCGCTATAGTAGCTCATTTTTTGAAGGAATCACCCGCAATGAGGGTAAAGGGGCTAAAAACGGTTCTGGGTTTTCAACGGCTTGAGCTAATTCGAATCTGTTTGCCCAGAATCGCTCACGCAAAAATGTGACTCTGGGGCAATTACGGGGCAGTCTTCTCTGGCAATAATGAAACCAAAACTAACTTTGAACACCAGGGGGTTTAAATTCTCTCTACAGGAGCTAGGAGAGATCATACAGTAGATAGGGGTCTGGATAGGGTTTGGACAAGGTATATGCAGGACTCAAAACCCAGAAATTTGCTCAAAAATCAACAGGGGTAACCTGGTAAGGAGGCATGCGTTAATGCCAAAGTGTGCGAGGGTAGTGTAGTTATTTCTGCCATGCATAATAGTTATGCCAAAGCACAACCACCGGTTATCATAGCTATTCAATCCACTATTCCATATATCAATTGGCCGATCAATGAAAACAATGGTGAGTGTATAATCCAATGCGCAATCAACATTGTGCCAAAGTTATAAACCATAAATCATTCCAATTGAAACCAAAATCAAATATTAACCATGCGCCAATGTGTATTCATATAATCAACCAACCAATAGTTATGAAAACATTAACATAGGGATTATATTAAAAAGATATGTATGAAAGATTTAAACATAATACCCATATTTCTTATGAAATCAAAGGTTAAGTAGGTCAAATAAAAAGCCAATCCAAATACCAATGCATTACACACTTAATGAAGCCAAGTCATGCCATAAATACAAAGCATGAGTACTGCTCAAAGAATCTTGCCAGTTGTAAAATGATAAGTGAGATGTAAGCGCAAAGGGCATATCAATCTGAAGGATGACAACGGTTCAAACAATGATTCTAATGTGACTTTTAAGGACTAAGTTTTCACGCTTACAGTCGTGAAAACAAAACGAAGATAGGCACGCGAAAAGGCGCAAAGAATAAAAGCGTCGTTCATTTGAAAATTGCAACGAAAAATCAATGTTTGTGAAACATTGGTGTAGGCAGCTTATAAGATAATGGAAAAATGTTAATTGGCTGCCAACAAAACTGCAATCTCCGTTTGAGCAAGAAACATCTGCATAAAAGAAGGAATGTTGGCACAAAGAGAAACTTCAAAAGAAGGAACGTTGGCACAAAGAGAAACTTCAACTTGGACGGATGGACTTGGTAATAATGACCGTCATGTAAAGAACAAGTGATATGAGCGAAAATAACCAAGTCTCGATCTGCAATCTCAAGTTGGTAATACCTTGAATTGGAAATTAATTAGGTGATCTTCATTTTTATCTTGCTCAAGCTGCATGATTTTATAAACATCCATTTAAAAATCCTCTCAAAGATATAAAAGAAGGGTATATGACGTCATTTTCAAAGGCATCATATGGTCAAATAGTTGAGAGGCATATAAATTTATTATTCCACTAGTCATCTTTCATATAGAACATTACAGTTTTATAAAGAACATTAAAGTATGTTATAACTTTATGAAAGATTTTTTAAGATTTTTTTTTATTTGGGAGTAATAAGTGAATGAACGATTTTCTAAGAGTTTTTATTTTGGAGTAATAAGTGTATGCAAGATTTTCTAAAAGTTTTTTATTTGGGAGTGATAAATGGATTTCGTTAAGTTATAAAAAATTATTTCAAAGGGAAACTTAAGGAGTTATAAGTTGCATTCTTTTTGCAATAGAATTTAAAGGAAGGCTTTGATGTGGATTTAATGAGTTATAAGGTTTTGTATGGAGGAGTTTTCTCCATTGATTATAATTGGAGTTATAAGGGTTTTTATGCCTTGAACATGTAAAGATGTTATTGTTTAAGTTGTAGACCTACCCGAAATTGAATAAGGGGGTTTCTCTTAGGATCTTGGCATGCACAACAGGATACAAAATTGAATTTTGTGGCATCAACAAACATCTCTCTTCCATATTCTGCATAATGGCAAGAATTGAAGAAATATTTACAATATTGTGCACATTAATTAACTCAACTACGAAATCTACAATTGTAATAAAAAAGCACACTCTCAGTACAGTCATTACTTGTTTACAAGTAACACACAAGAAGATTGATATGTTCAAACTTCAAAACAAATTGTTGTCTAATGAGTTAAGTTTGCTTCAACACCAACAATGTGATTTTAACAAACACAATGACATCAAGGATGAGAATGAACACACTTAGTTGACTAGTAATGAAAGTCATAAACATGAAGATGAGTTGGACAAAGTCCCTATGTTAGAAAAAGTTGCAGATAAATGTGGCAAAGAAATTAGAATTGTTCGACCATGGGAACAATTACGATTTAAACGAAATCGATATGGACTAGGATATGAAAAGGATGTTGACAACTTTTTTCATATTCCTAATTATTGCGAACCTGTTTGCTTTGTGAGTGGAGGTTTTTTTAATGATGATAAGAAAACAGAGCTTGAGGATATTGGTAAAGAACAGGTACAGGATATTATTGATGAAGATGTTGTTACAAATATTCCAGATCATGATAATAAGTCGGATAAAGAACCCATGCAGTGCAAACATTTTCATCGGTTTGGCCATGATAAGTCAAACTGTTTTGATCTTTACCCATGCAGATTTTTTGGGAAGACAAATCACCCCTCAGTAAGGTGTCAAAAGCGCAAGCGGAAACAAATTCATTTTGAATGGTTAGGGAATTGGCGTTGGTGTTTGGAAGCCAATTTATTGGAGCAGTCTTATCACCAAATTTATACACAAGTACAGTTGTACTTGATTGGAGATATTTCTACAGTTGATGGACATGAATGTTTTTCAAGATTTGATGATTTAGGGTATGATTGGGGCCCAGTTGATGTAGTCTTCTGAGTTGAAGATCGAGTCTTCAGACTCCGCCGGAAGACAATTTGATGTGTTGGATCTCTTCTTGGCCATACTTGCGAATGACGGTCAAGGGAATTGGAACCACTTGTCCCTGACGGGGGGAAATCTAGTTGAGTCAGGTTCCAAGTTTGATTTTGAGTTAGGTTCCAAGTTTGATTTTGAGCCTATGAACAGATGATCAAGTATGCAACCTAGTTCGAACAGATGATCAAGTATGCAACCTAGTTCCTGGTATGCAGTCTTGTTCCTGAACATATTGTTGTTGATATGGTTTGTGGTCAGCTTAAAACCACCAATTGAGCAGAAGACATGAAGTTCTACTTGTTACATTTTCATATTTTTGAGCCTTGAGCTCTTGTTAGTTTATGGTCAACTTAAAACCATGCCATTTAGTAGAAGACATCAACTTCTACTAGAGATTCGGTTTGTGGTATCTCGAAACCACCAAATGAGTTTGTGGTCACCCTTAAACCACCAATTTAGTAGAAGACATCATCTTCTACTATTTTTTTTAGAGTTCAGAGAGCATCTTCAATCAGCCCTCTGAATATTCGATTGACACATTGTTGATTGTCAAGTAGTGGCAGTTTTTCAGGAAAGAACGAACTTATGATTAAGGGGGGATGTTAAAACTTTAATCATAAGTTATTTAGTTTACCTAACTGTTATACAGTTACATGACAATTATGGTCTTCTTGTATTATATATGTACGTCTATGTACATGATTATTTGAAGCATTGATGAATATAGAGTATGCCTTTTCTGCCAGGATTTATTATCTTTGTTCATCATGGTTTCTTGATTGCTTGAGTTATTTCCATTATATTTCTGCTATTTTCTTCATTATGAATCTAACAAAAGGCCCCCTTCCCAAGTGTTCCCCCCTTTCCTTATCCTCCCTTCCCCATTATTCACTGCCTTCTTCCCCCATTAAGTCTCAACCACCTTATCCCTCCATTAAGTCTCAACCACCTCATCCCCCTTTTCATTAATGGGTCCATCTACCGATACACTAAGTCTCAAAAATGAAAAGTATTAATTTATTAAACTAATATTCCTTAAACAAATATTTAATCATGATAATTAATTAATTAATTAATTAAACTATTATACATTAAACAAATATTTAATCAGGACAATTAATTAATTAATTAATTAAACTAATATACATTAAACAAATATTTAATCATGACAATTAATTAATTAATTAGGGTTGTTACATGTGAGAACTAATATATCATTCATTGATTCTATGAAATCTAAAAATTCTGATCTCAATGCACCGATGTTAATCACAAAATATTTAAGACATGCTTAACACAACGAGTTTTCAGATCTCCATGAAGAAATTTTATTGAATACACAACCCATCACCATGAAAGACACAAGAAACATTAAGCTAATCCAGGAAACACTGTCACCTAAATATGCTCCATAATCACATGTCAATTTTTAGGGGTAGATGCATCACTTGTCCTTGGATTCTATCTCAGTACTCCAACACTCTTCACATGATTTTGATGATGTTATAGGAGAAGGATTGGAGTCATCTTTTGATCAATGTTTCCCTCAAACTAGCAGATATCATCTCTCCTCTCAGGATGTAGGTTATGCAAAACGTGGGTACGGGGAGACTTGCTTGGCTAATGAGGCACTTCGGTTTTAGCTAATGCTTATGTGAGGTTCTCATTATCTTGCTTTGACCTGTGGAATGAATGATACCACTCATACCGAGACTCTCCCACAAGATACATTGCATGCAAATTTCATTTATGGGTCTCATCAAGTATGTCACTCATTTTCAAATTCCTTCCAATAGTTCTATGGTGGTCATCGTAGATTTTTTTATGGAATTGAAGCTTGGTTGGAGGAATCCTACGTGTCTACATTTCTCATGAGTAATAACACTATAAAATTTCACATGCTTAGTAGAGATTGACTGGATTCAATTCTTCCTATCTTTGATCTCTCACTACTCCAATTTCTGCTATTGACTTTTGATGAACATGTAGTTGTAGGTTTGGAGTTACTTGAATGTTTACATTGGCACTATGCTTTCACATAGTCCTTTTCATCCAGTGTAGGATAGATTAGGAATAAGAGAATCTTAGTTCTTTTACTTCCTTTCTCCCTACATAGTTTATATGTTTGCTTCCATTTATGCTTGTGTAATGTAGATTTTGGCTTGTCTTGGTTTCTTGAATAAAATCCACCATTTATTATTAGTTTAGTTTGCAGCTCAAGATGGCTTGTTTTAGTACTAGTTTCTTTTTCCATGAAAGCTTTAATCTTTTCAATTGATACCTTTCATTTTGTTGTTTAACTAAGCTTGGCTTAGCGTTGGTTTTCATTCATATTCATGAGGTAACCATGTGCAGAATTCTTCGAGAAGTTCAAATGGAATATTCATTTGTTTTAGTGGTGTTCACTCTAACGTTGATAGTTGAACAACTTACGATCCCGAATTGCTGAAAAAAGTATATGTTGTAGAATACTTTGCAGTTTGGGGAAGGTAGAAACCTGATTGGAGGAATCCTTGATTGGAAATATTCCCAATGGATAGATTGGAGTTCCTTCAATGGTTGCATTGGAGGAATGTCACTACAGAAGCTTCTGAACTAACTGATTGATGTTGCAGTACCACAAGTCCATTCTCTTGGTTCTCGAAACAAAGTTTGGTGAGATAAAATCTAGTTACAAATATTCTCAATAGGTATGTTTTCCTATACACTTAAATTCCTTTATGATGAGTTGATTTCAAGAATATAAAAGGTAGATCATCGATTTGTTTAGAAGAAATTCAAAATCCTATAAAAGATTGTGATATTTGTACCTTAACTCTATAATAATTGTGTATATTGAGTATAATCATTAAAGTGTTTGTTGCTCTATGAAAATGATATTCCTGAGACTTTTGTAACGTATACTCCTTTCCCGGTATTAAAAGTTGTTTTCATTTATGGGGAAAAAGAAATAGTATATTTCATTTCTAGTATGTATCTCTAGTAACAAAACATCGAGTGTGGATTTCCCTTTGACTATTTTAAGTATCCTGGAAACAATGAGAGTTAAAAAGTACATGTACACAAACACTTCAATGATGTATTTTGCACCACAAGCTCTTAAGTCTGAATTTTGAGGTTGGATACTCTGCCTATCATATTGGGTGGTGAGATAGATATATGGTTTTTAGTCCTGTGAGCTCAAGTGGATAATATTCATCTTGTTATCATCATACATGGTCCATTCTAAGGGACTTGCATAGTATTTTTCAGATCATATGGTTTCCTTCAATGACTTTGATATCTTGACTTACAATGTTTTCATGCTTGTTGAAGTTTCAAGGAATCTTTTGAAGCTCTCTTGACTCATATTTAATTTTTTTGATTTGATTATCCATTTTATTGCTCTACTCTTCAAACAACATGATGCAGTATTTTCACTTGGGTTGACCGAATGGTTTTCATTTGGTTTTTTCTTGATATGGTCTTATTTTGGTTTACTCATGAAGTTCACTAGTCTGGTAGCCTTTGTCTTGATTTTGTTGGGAGTTTTGTGTCATAATGTTTATGTTTCTTTTAGAATCAGAATTTTCAATTGTTGAATGAGTATATATATCTGAGCTAGGTCATGAAACTCTCAATGAGGCTCTTCAAGGAATTGGTCTACCCATTTTTTGGTAATTATGTTGACAAAGCTCATCGAGAATAATCTTTGAAAAAATTATCCAAATACATGAAGAACAAATCATACAATAGAATACACATTGTTTTTCCCAAGAAAGAGCGTTATGACTCAAAAGAAATGAACTCTAACCTCCAAGACATTGATCAACAAAATGGCTCTTAAATGCACTACTTCAGGGTAGAACTGGTGTTCATCACAAATAGATTCATTTGTTTCCCGAAAGGGAACTTCCACTCAATAGACGAGTATCCAAGCTAAGTTGACTTCACGTTTCTATTGAGATCTTGGCAACAAAGAACTGGTAAGATTCGGGATTTGATTTCATGCATCCCAATAGGGATGGTTACTCGCTTATTCCAAGTATTATCTTTTGGGTTAGTGTCCCATGCCAGCCTGAATATAGACTTCAGTTCTAATTTATGTTGTAAGATTTCTGCAAATGTATTTTTTTGGGAGGAAATTATCTTAGTTAACATTGCATTTAGTCAGATGTTCTAACTGGTTAAACATTTATGTTTGAAAATGGTTAATAAAGCAATCTTCATTAATGATTGCCATTTTTATTTATTTTATTTGACTATATGCAGATCTCAATCGTGGAAGTTTGTGCTCTCCTGAAGAGATGGACGTGGCTCGAGGAAGACAAATGGCTTAAGAGAATTTGACATGATCATGAAACATGTCACCTGGGAACTTTATTCACAAACTTCTTTTTGGGATTTTTCCTTTAAATTCTCTACACATGATTGTTTTGAGTCTTTTTGATGCAGGAGCATCCTCATCATCATCAAATGAGGATGGGTGGAGGACAGCTCAACACCCAACTTGCATTTCAAATCAAGATCAAATCCCAAAGGAGGGCGCGTTTATTAAAATTTTGAAAGCCTTGTAATTAAGTCCCTTTTTAATGTTTGGAGGCTAACTCCATTGGGGATAGTCCGATGAGACTGTATTGTATTAAATTCCCGGAGAGTTGTATAGATGTTGAGAAACAACTCAGATCTGATTTGTAATGGCCATTTATTAAGATAAGGCCTTAGTAGATAGGTTTTTTTAATTACGATGTGATAGCATTTAAGTAGTCAGGAAGGAAGGCTCGAGAATCCCCTTCATGTATATAATTAGTAATTTGTGCCCATTAGAATTTTTTTTTTGTTGGGTTATACAAGAGGAGAAGAGGAGAAGATTTTAAAAACCCTATGCATGCATTTTCATTTGAGTACAAGAGAATAGGATTGTTTCAAATGCCATTTTTTTTGTCTATCTTTGTGTTATTTGTTTGAATGAGATTATGTTTACTATGTTTTACATGCCTATGTATGTGTTAATGTTTAAGTGAATGAATCTTTAGGATTTTCATAAGTTTCAATTGTTTCTCTTCTTGAAATTTTTGGTGCAAGGAGTGCATAGTGCCCGAAAGGAGTGTGTAGGCCAAGTCAAGTTCGAATCAGAAGCTAAGGGGAAATAAGGTGAAACTTTGCAAAGATTTGGTGCAAGGAGTGCATAGTGCCTACAAGGAGTGCATAGTGCCTACAAGGAGTGCATAGGCCGAGTCAAGTTTGACTTAGAATATGAGGGGAAATAAGGTGAAACTTTGCAGAGCTTTGTTGCAAGGAGTGCACAGGCCGAGAGTCATTGACAAGACTCTGAATCTCATGAGAGACAACTTGAAACTCTGCAGTCGAGGAAGTACAAGGAGTACACAGTTTCTTAGAGGAGAATTGAGCCTAGAAAAGACCCATGTAAGGAGTGTGTTGGGCCAACATTTAGTTTAAGTGTTGAGGAAGTCTCAAAGGAGACGAGCGCAAGGAGTATGTGAGGAGATTTCTCATAAAAAAATCTCTAAGCTCGAAACCCTCTAAAGTTCTAGGGATGCAAGGAGTGCTCCCAAGGTCTACAAACCCTCGAAGGAACAAAGCTCAGAAGAGGTAGCGAGTCCAAGTACTCGGAGAAGGAGACTTAGAAGTTTTTTTTTCTAATTCTGAATCGGTTGAAAGGTTCAGAGGAGGCATCCAAGGTTCAAATTACCTCGAGCGAACAAGCTAAGGAGGAACATCGATTGAGATCATCTCAGGATGAGTTGGAGTCATCCATATCTATCAGATCTGGAGGAGTGGAAAGGAGGTTAACAACGGGAGTCTATTGAGACTCCACGTGTTCGACATAAGTCACATGACAAACCCTGAAGAAAGTCCAGTAAGAATTGAAGCTTAACAGATGAGATCTGTTTGAATATCTGCAAGGGAGATGAAAACTGTTAGATCTGGAGGAGATGCACAAAAAATAACACTGGTGGAATTCCTTCGGACTTCTCACATTTGGGAGGCTTGAACTGCAGAGGAGCGCGAACTACCGAAGTCCCGGATTTCATCAGGGTCGTTCATTGGAAGGAACATGTGTCGGTGGATTCAATATTTCGATGAACCGACACTCCAGAAGGAGGAGGCAGAGAAGCGCAACAATGAGATATCCCGAATCTTCGAAGAGAGAAGGGGATCAAAACTGTAGGTTCAAGGGACACATGGCAAGAGGTTCTTCATTTCGGAGGGTAGATCCTCTAGAATTTTGGCATTCGAGAGGAGCAGAGTGTTGGCAAGCGCAATATCTTGTAGTCTCGAAGTCCGAAAAAAAATATGGGTCGCTTATTCTATCGAGCCCCAGGAGCCGTCGATATGAAAGTCGGGGGTGGTTCGGTGAATGAGCAGTTCGGGAGGAGTTGTGTAGATCTTGTGAGTTGATTTTCCCGAAGTCCGAAGCTCATCTCAATCATCCATTTCAAAGGACACACAACAACAGATTGTGGAGGTTCGGGAAGCCAGAAGTCTAGAATAACAACAGAAGAAGAGTCCAGTCTCTCTGAACTTCTGAAGTTCGGATTTAATATTGACCATCGCTCATAAAGGAATACGTGGAAGAAGGTACGGAGGTCCAAAGAATCTATACTCTGGAGGCACAGGAGTGGAAGAGCACTGGGAGCCAAGGCTGTCGAAGTGTCGAAAACCAAGATTTATCCTAGTCGTTGATCCCAATGGGGACACATAGAGGAAGGAGGAACCCTTCAGTGTTTTGCAGTTCAAGAGAAGAGAAGTGTTGGCGAGTGCAGTCACCCGCAGTCCTGAACTTCGAAATAGATTTGGGTCATCTATTCTGTCAAGCACTAGGAGTCATCGATCTGGAAGCCGACAGTGGTTTGGCGAATGAGAAGTTCAGGAGAAGGCTATGGAGAGTTCTTTGGGGTGAAGAACCCGAAGCCTTGGAGGTTGAATCCTATCTTGACCATCTGTTCCAAGGGACGCATGTCATCAAATCTGTAAATCTGGAGGTATAGCACTACAAAATAATAACAATGTGTTTGGTGAAGATATTTCCCAGAGCCCTGAAGGTAGAGCGAGCCTTGGTCGTCGATAAACGACAGGGTACATGGAGGTGGTATATCGACTCATCTAGTTCAGTATTTGGGAAGTGTCGAGTTGCAGTTGGAAATCGCCTGCACTCCTGGAGTCTAGAGCAGATCTGGGTCGTTCGTCCATCGAGGCCCATGAGCCGTGGTTTTGGTTTCTCAGAGAGTTCGCCAATTCGAATCTTCGGATGGTAGGGAGTGCTAAGCATCTGGGACTCCCAAAGCCTGGAATCCAAGAGCTAATCACAGTCATTGACTAACAAGGGGTTTTGGTCCGTTGATCTCTATGTGTGTATGATTCGTCGGTCTGACACTTTGGAGGAACAACAGAGTAAAGACTTAACAACTCCCGAAGCCTGAAACAGTGGAGTGTTGTGTCAGTCATCAATCTGATAAGATAACGAGAGTCGTTTGATCTTCTTCGGAGTTTGACTCTACGGAGAATTGTGGGTTGGAGTAGGCAGACCCACTGAAGCCCGAGTCTCCAAAATCAATCTTCATCGTTGGTGAATCTCGAGGCTGTGAGTCGTTGATCTGTGTTAGAGGTTCGACACCCCGTCACGTCGGCATTTGAGAGGTTTGAGGTTTTGTTTCGAGGGAACTCCCGAAGCATGATATCTCCATAGTCCCGAATTAGTGTCTGTTGGTTAGTGCATGGTCACAGCCTAGGGTCATGTGATGGTTTTGGCCAAAACAAAAGGGGTTAGGGCCCTAAATTTATTTTAAAGGCAAAGGGGGAGTTTGGCCTAGGATTTTTTATCCTGAAGTCACTTGGAGGACTTCGCTAGTGTGCCAGGATCCTCACGACTGTGATTTTAATGCGAGGAAAGAAATAAAAGGACCTGTGTAATATTTTTGGGGTCTCAGCAGAGGCTTGAGAGATGATCCAACTCCGATTTTGATCGATCCTAGACCGAGAGGTTTCGCGGGCCCCAAGTGAGGGTGGGGGTTTGGATCACTTTTCTAAAACAAATTGTGTTCAAATCAATCTTATGCCTTGAACTGTTTGTCCATGTAGGTAGAACTATGTGATTGATATCGTACCCTTGATTTGAACTGGTAAGGCGATGATCATGCCATGTTGCAGAATAAGTTGTAGGGTTAGGAGACGTAGAGAGTGAGTGAATATCTCACAAGGTCGAAGCAAAGCATATGATGGGTAAAAATGGAAACTCTTGTCATCCCTTTATCCCTGAAGCACAAGGTTTCAAAGATGATATGATTATTTTTAGAAAATCATGATGAGAGATGCAATTCTCAACCAACTCTAGCATTAAATCCCATTTAAATGAAATGATAGGATTTCACAAGGATTAGTATTTTCAAGAGGTTGCAAACTACTTGATGTGTTAGGATGCATAAACATTCTGAAAGATGTTGGAAACACGGACATTCTTGGTATCTTTTTCCCTATATAATTTCTTGCTAACTACTTATCTTTAATCATCATTTTCATTTTTTCAATTGTAGCAGGTTTTGGGATGATATTTTCTTCTAATTCTGAATACAAATTCTCTCTTTCATTCATCATCATATTTTCCCCTAAGGGAAGTTCACTCTCTGACCTCTGTTTGTATTACGATTCTTGATTATATTTGATGACATACAAACATCTCACCTTTGTTTGTCTCATACAGGAAACACCTTTGCACTGGAAACATGCTCGAATTAGCTTGCATCTCTTTCCTAGATCATGAGATGAACTAGGGGTCTCTGTCCAAGGATAATTCAGAATTATTTTTGGAATATTGTGAAAAAAATCAGACCATGACTTTGCAGAGTGGTTAATCAAAAATCATTCTTACATGTTAGCTGGTGATAAGATCCTATGTAATGGGGAAACCATCCACACACTAAGTAGATACTCGCATGAAAGGTGAAGTGTCAAAGTCTAAATGGATGAAAATCAAAAGGGATAACCTTATTTAGCCAGGTGCAATAAATATACAAAGTAAATCTCAATAGTTGGAAGTCATCCCCTATAGGGATAAGATAAGGCCACCACTTTCCCTATCCACCAGATGCTAAGAATGCACTAAATAAATCAGGAATAAATGAGAAAGAAATCTTGACCATACTAGGGGACATGCAGATATCTTTCTTGGGGCTATGGACGCTCATTGGCAACGAAACAAGGTTTGTGATGTCGTGGTGACTCCATCAGGGCTATGGACACTCACAGACAGTGGAGCAACATCTGAGAGATAATATATATGCACTTGGTGAAAATATTTTTATATCCCAAACATAAATCAACCCCATGACAGAGATACCAACATGAATCGTCAACGCAGTTTAAGGAAATAAATATCACCATCATTCATCCTCGATTTACAACAAACAATTTCTACTAGCCAACATGCAAGCATCAATGGTGAGCCCACCACAATGGAATCTTTTAGGTAATTGTTTCACATTAACTCTGAAATTTATGATCTTAAAAGTAATTATATGACCCTTTACATTTTTTTTTCTCATAAGTTATGGAAGACTAGCATATGTTTTGGCTTCACCTAGTGTGTCGTCATTTCTTGTTCCAGCACAACACCCTCCATAATTTCTCCTTTCACCTTTTCTATAAGAGAATAAATTGCCCCCCCCACTAAAATTTTCTACTGGAAAGCCTCCTAGACTTTGTCATGCAAATAGAAAATACCAAGTCTCTCTTCTCACTCTCCATACTTTACCATTTCATTGATTTTAAAGACAACTTTGGCCCACCAATACACTTTATATTGGTGAGATTTCTCTTTACTTCGCTAATACACTAGGTATCGATGAGAATCCTTCTTCCTATGTCGATAGAACCCATATCGGTGACTTGGGGTTTTCTTCACTGATATGCTTTCTCGAACTTTCACTTAAAGTTTTTCTAGCTTCTAACCCATTGATTCTGGATATAATATCGGTGGGTTAATATTTTTCCTCGTCAATACACCTAGTATCGCTGAGTTAGTGATTTCTTCATCGACACATTGACGACCATCCTCTTTACCACAAATACGCAGGAAGGGCCAACACTTAGACATTTTTTTTCACTTTCTAGTGCATCGACATTGATCATTGTATGGGCAGCGATGCACCGACACCCATCATTCCTTGAACATCGATACATTGATTCTTCATCCTCTTTCTACCAACGATATAAATCGGCATAGATCCCCCCATCCTCGCTAATACATGGTATCAAAAAGGTTCATCTCATCTTCGTCGATACTTCATGTAGCAAGAAGCTTCCTTTCTTTCCCTTTGATGCACAATGTTTGTTGACAAGTTTCCCTCTTATGTCATCAATGTGCCAATAAAAAGATGTTAACCCCTCATAGACACTGAGCGTATTGACAATGATATTCTTTCTCTTTTCGATATAGATTGTATCAACAAGACATGCATTCATCTTGAGGCCTCTCATATTCTCCTCCAACTTAGATCCTTCTCATTGAACCCGTTAGTCAGGTTCCTATAATTTCCAATGATTAAACACTCCATGCATAATTGGATAATTGATGTCTGATTTCCTACCTTGCCTAATCTACTTCATGTTGTTGTCATGATTGAGTTTGTGTGCGTCACCAAAAACTTTCATTACACATACCATGCTTGCGTGCACGTTTTGTGCCTTCTTGATTTTATGACTAACCTTGATCATGAAAGTGTTGTTTATTGTTAGGTGGGTTAATTGCAACATCTACATGGCACAAGTTGGCTCTGAATTGCATCTCAAAGAAGAATTGGTACTCTTGTCGCATACTTACTGGCAAGTGCTCCAAATGTTAGTTGGTCGTTTTCACGAGATAATATTTCTTAGCCAGTGACATATGAATTTATTTATAATGGATGGATTAAGAGCCTATGTAAAACAGATGCCATAGGAATTGGAAAAACTGAATTCAGACACAACAGTAACGATAATGGGGTCCAAAATTTCATTAAAAAAAAAAACTCGCAAATTTCGGTACTGGTCAAAGTGGATTTTTCACTCCTAAAATGGGATAGATGTATTTTTTAAGGGATTATGATTCCAACGCCACTGACGGAATCAAAATTCGAGGTCCAAAAGTGCCAGAATGATCACCAAGGATTTCCCATCAAACAATCCTTGGTAACCGTGACCTTCATTAAACATGAATCTACTAAAATGCTTGAATGATTTTGTAAGGTCTCTCAATAGAATCCCCTCCTTGTGCTCTTTGCATTGCAAAAAATGACACCTCAATCAGACATTGTAGGATAAAGTTATGGACTTTTGAACTTGAGCTCTTGTTGTTAAAAAAGACACTTAGAATTTATTTTGATTTTTATTCCTACATAAGAGAGTTCGTACTCATATTGTCGACATGGGGGGAAGGCAGAAGGCCAAGAGTCAAGTTGAATATCAATAAATATGGGGATTGATTCAAGTAAAGGGGCTTTTGGCTCTTTCAACTTTCATGTACTATTACTAAAACTTTTAATGAGGAGAAGCTTGTTTGGCCAAGCTATTTTTTGAAGAACTTTGATTCTCATGTTGGACATATTGTGGACTATTCCTTTGTGTTTTTCTCAACACTCGGGTTGTGTAAGGATGTACTTCATATTGTAGACTATTCTTATGTATGGTGGTTGCATTCTTATTTATGCTCTTCAGGGAATATTTGTCTAAATTCGTGGACATAGGGTTGCAAATGATTTTTAAATGATAGATTATTCTATGTTTGCAGTTATTTATTCATGTTCATGTATTTTATCTGTGTGGACTATTTCTTAGGTGATTGATAGGAGTATGGTTGGTTCTATGTTTGTTTTATTTTTACCTTATTTTCATTCGACCGCATGCATATTAGATACATTGTGTTTCATTCTTTAGCTTAGAAAACCTTCATCGATGGACTGGGCCACAATGGGTAAACCCAAAAACCAAAAATGGATGTCGGGCCAGAATCCGGATGGGTTCCCTATTCCAAATGGTGAGAATTCTAATTGGGACTTCTTATCGGGGGTAACCCTCGTTGTTGACAAAGGGATTATACCCTTTATTTCTTTTCTCCATCATTCCTTTCTTTCTATCATCCCAAGCCTTTTGATAAGTTGGCCTTCCTTTACTCTCTTCATAAAGATCATTTTCTTTCCTCATGGTCTCTCCCAATGTCTTGGGCTCATCATAATGTATCTTGTCATTGTAGAAAAAAGGAATCCCTCTCAAAAATATTTGAATTTTAACCTTCTCATCCTTTATGAATCCAACATGCTTTGGTGATTCAAGGAACCTCCTCTCAAACTCATCCATTGTCATACTTCCAATCTTGAGTTCAAAGAACTCTTTATCTTCTTGTCATAAGCATGCACTAACACACATTTATTATGAAAATACTTTTTGAATTGCCTCCATGATATCCTATTCTCATCAATGTGCTTAACCTTCTTGAGTTGGTCCCACCACATTTATGCTTTTCCATGAGCTTGATGGTAGATTACAACTATAGCTTCTACATGTGATGAGTAATTGTGCAGTTGGAAGTATTTCCTCATTCCCAACAACCAAGTTTCAACATCTTCATATTTTTTATGATCGCCATCAAATGTAGGAGGCTTAATCTTCCTAAGCTCTCCTTGCAAATCATCTACCTCATACCTCCTTTTATGATGCATGGAAAAAAACAAACTTGGGTTGCTTTCTGACTTTGAGAATGCATGTGCCCTTGCAGTTGAGTGTCTTAGTGAATGGTGATGATGTCTACTAGCACTTCTATAGTTCATAACACTTATGACATCCTCCCTTCTAGCATGAGTTTTGTGCTCTGTTGATTTCCTTGAATTTGATTCTTTATTTATCTTCTTCTGCAACATGTTCAATCTTGTAACAACTAAGCATTGATGAGGTTATGCTCCTCATAAGTTGTTATAATTCTCTCATTTTCTGCTCTATATCTCAACACATCTCTTTGTAAGCTTCTAATTGTCTCCATTGAATCTGTATTTTCTGATTTTCCTTCTCTGTGCTCATTTGACTTTGTCCCTACATTACACCAATTTGACATACAACCCTTTGATTTCCTCCTCATGGTTGTAATTTCTCTGAGTATATTTCATGTGTCTGATTCTCATTTTGAATATGCTATGTTCTATCTCTACCCTTAATTCTGCAAAATGTGCATGCAACAAAATTTGTTAGACAAAAATAATTTGCAATTCTGGAAAAATATGCATAATTTTATGCTCTTTAAGGCTACCAATCATATTCCTTCTAATTTCCTATCAATTTTAATACTCAAATCACAAATATGGGTGCATATGTAGATTCATGTATCCAAGATATTTCCAATGACTACTTTCTTGCTCAATTCTAAACTCTGAGTAGAAAGTTATAGTCTTCTTAAATTTGCCAATTTACCCATTTTGTGCACTTTTCTTCCTAGTACAATTGAACTCAAACACAAACTTCTATCACATGTAGAGGTAAATCTATCAACAACCAAGGAAAAATATTATATGATTCATTAATAATATTAATGACAGTGAGTTCACAAAAACTCTCATATTTTCAATATGATGCTCCATTTAAAAGTTGTAGTAATATGAAAATGACAACTTTGTCCTTTTTCACCCCTTTTTCTAAACTTAGAATTTTTAGCCAAACTCGTTATCTCCCAATTTGAGCATTTATGGAAAAACTTCACTAAAGTAAAGTTTTTTGGATTGATGAGTACATGAAATGTTTAGTAAATAAAATTTTCTATATTTTCCATCTAGGATCCCTTTTCCTCCTTTGCAAATCCCAAAAATCCCCCAAAAGTGGCCCAGAATAGTGGATTTTTCCTTATTTTGGCATATCCACTCCAACCTCATTTGAATATAGACAAATCCTTCATTGATTATTTTCATGCCTTATTTTTTGACATACTACAATTATATCATTAGTAACAGTGCCCCTGCCACTAAGCTTGACCCTGATCTTCAAACCCCCCTAATTTCCATTTTTTGGCAAATAGTTGCACAATTACCCAGTGGCCCTTTGACATTTCTGTAACCTTGGACATTGTGGACAAAACCCATAAAAAATTATCTTCATCTAAGTTATTTTACTCCTGTTATGGCCAAAATACGATTTGGCTCCATACTTGTTTTTTTTATTTAACCATAGAGAAACATTTTCCTATGTGGCATCCTTGTTGACGTGATTGTTGATGTGACATTTTGGGTCCACATGGCACCTTTAGGTGATGTCATCTCAACCTCTTTCCCACCTCGGCCTTTCCCTATCAGCCTCCAACACCTTGCTCCTCTCTTTCCTCTTCCTTTCTTTACCTTTATTTTATTTTAATAAATTAACTTATGGGGCACATCGTACTTGTCTACCCACTTGGAATCTTGTTTGACCACGGAAGGGATAGGGGTCCCACCTCTTCTTCCAGACCTCCACTTGGCACTTATCTATTAGTTGCGGGGATGGGTGGGTCCCATCCTGCAGTCTTTTTCCTCGAGTGCATGACTTTCCCGTCCATTAGATCGAATGGTGGAGATTGATGGTCCACAACGATATCATAGATTTTAGTTGTTGGGAGTTATCAACGCAAAAGTCGTCAATACCACCAAACTAACTTGTGTATACGTGTCAAGCCCACATTCAAATTGAATCTTTTTGCAATTTCACAAAACCACTTTTAAAACCTTTGATACCACTTATGGTATCAGATCTCACCACCTCTGCCACTATAGACCCTTGACCTCGCCACCTTGGCCTACCACCCCGCCACCATGGAAATCCACGTCACCACTGCCATGTCACCTGACACATGACCTCCACATCACCATGTACGGAAACAAAATCCCCAAATTTTTCCAAATTTTCAAGATTGCCTAATTTCAAAATTTCCATTGTGACCACCATGAAACTTTGTAATTATGCTTCACATGGAAAATTCCAATTCCACAAATAACCAATTACTACCATTCTTAACCGTTTGACATTTCTAGGTGTCATTTAATTCAAATTTCACCATGATTTTTAGGGATTTCGCCCAATTTTCCCAAATTCATTCATGGTTGGCTCTGAAATTCCTAAATTCACCCAATTAACTCCAACTAATCATCCCATCAACGATTTTGGGCATGAATTCCACCTGAATTCGCTCAGAAATTGGGGGTTTTACCCAATTTTATCCATGGCCACTCTGCAATTCATAAATTCAACAATTCCAAGTCTGAATTTACTCAATCAAAGGTTAAAATTAGGGATTTTAACCCCTAAGCTCAATTCCCTCAAATTACAAGAAACATTCCCAAATTTCTCACGACAATCTTATGTTAAATAGTTTGTGAGATTGCCTTAAAAAAATTTCCTTTGCAAATTTCTACTTCAGTGTAGACTCTAGCCATGTAGTCTTGGTGTTGAACCTGTGGCTTTGATACCACAATGTAACACACTCCAGACTTACTTCTAGGCATATGTCACTAAAATCCAACTCCGTCACACATGGAATTTTCAAAATTTCTTAAAATCTTGCCCATTAAAACTCTGATACTATTAATTAATTACATCCATCCTTCCTAAAGGCTCATATAATTTGATATTAAACTTTGATACCCTTTAATAACACACTCAGACCCATGTCCAGGCTTCTTATACCAATAATATTAACATTCCTTTCATATGAAACAATTATGCAATCCTAACAAAATATATTTCATGCATAATTATATACAATTATAGCATATCATAATTAAACATATATAAACACACATTAATCATCATGAAAACACATAAAAGAACACTTATCTTTTTATGAAAAACACCAAATGGCTTCAGACCTTAGACATTCCTCCCAGCCATAGACTATGTTGTTCTAGTACTCTCAACAACATGTCACCCCCGAGCTAGGGCTATGACTCCACCGGGGCAAAGACTACCTAAGCCAATTATGATCTGACATACAAGACAACAATGGACAGGCCAATGTACCAACTCCAACAATAGTTCCAACCTACATCCTCTCATTCTCCATCAACCTACACAACCCAAGGAAGTGAACCCCCTTCTTTGCACCACAGTCCCTCGGGCTATCCCACTTCCCTTCTAGGGATCCAACATAGGCCAACTAGGAAGTCTCAGAACACTATGGCTTTAAAAACTCTTGTTGCACTCAAGAGTCTCCAGGCACTCTCTAGGCCTCACACTCAAGCAAACCTACTCCCCAAAATTCTCCCACCAGGGCTCCAGCTTTCCCCAAGGAAACCCAAGGATAATTCTAGACCCAATCCACTTATGATTCACAGGGTTCACTAGGTAATAGGATTACAACAACTTTTTCTCTCACACCCCACAAAACTAGAGCAAGTATAGTCAGAATGAAAATATGAGAATGAACAAAATGGGGTCCTTTTTCCACTAAAACCCAACATCATATTTGCATGTTCCTATCTTGACACATGGCACTCAAGGAACTACTTTTTTCTCCACTTAGTAATTCATTCCACCACTTAGGAACTTAGGATAAAAAACATATGAATAATTCTTAGGCTATGACTTAGGATTAATTTAATACTTGACTTAGCCCCATTGGCTTAAACCCCCTTCCTAAGCCCTTAGCCATCTTTCCCTCTCGTGGAGTCCTAGCCCCCCATACTCTCTCGTCTGACTTGGTCTACAACAATAATGTATTGTATTAATACATCTAAGTGTGATTACAATTTAGAATTTTAATCTCACCAGTGTTTCATCATATAGGCTCTCCATCCTAATATCACACAAGTACTACAACCAAAAACATATATACACAAGAATTTTGACCCAAAACATCATGGCTCACCAGCCTATAAAAACATATGTACATTTNTTCATATGGAATACCCAATATAAGATTTAAACAATCAAGGGGGGGGCGGGGGGGGCGCATCATAGTCTATTGTGTCAAGGAAGGAACCAATGGATAATGTGATTGTACAATGTTTAGTTACCTAAATATGGGGACCATCTTTCTATACCAAGCCCAAATGATAGGGTGATGGATCATCAGTATTGGGTAGCTGAAGACAAGTAACAAAGTCTTGGGAGACCATATTTTTTTTCTACCATTATCAAGTATAATGGAAGCAATCTGATCTTTTATTTGACAATTATGGTTAAATAAGAGGTCAGTAGGGCGAGTGGCCAAATCATTTGTCATGAGAAGGAGATTGGGATCTAGAACCATGGGATTAAAAAGAGGTTCAACTTCAACATTTGTTATAGTAGTAGTGGGTATGGTACTCTCAAGGGATTCCATCGAGGGATTTTCAACATATAAGGTTTTTGTAAGAGTTTGGTGTTGGAGAATGCAACACTTGGGAGTAGAATGAGTAGCAATATTGTGAAAGGTGCACTAATGTCCCGAACATGGAGAAGAGGGAAAACCAGGGATGGGCATGCTGGTTATAGGAAGGAGGGTGGGGTTAGGGCGTGGAATAGAAGAGCATAGAATAGAGGGGTGGGGTCTGTACTCAAATTTGCGTTCAGTGAGGGATCTTTAGAAAGCATGATCTAGGGTTGGGATGTCAAACAAATCAACTTATTATGAATAAGAGGAAGTAAAGATGATCTTAGATGATTATAATCAAGCAATTGACAAGTCAAAAGTAGCTAACCTAGATGACCTTCACAAAGTCATAACTAATTATAGAAAATAAGTGCACATAGTTGAAGCTCAAGGTACTTACACTTATTAATGAATAGACTCAAAAGGTGATGTGTCCCACTATCCTAGGTATACATGCCTTATCACCCAGGTATCATCCTTGGATTGAGGGGATTTAGGGAACTGCAAAGGAGGTTTCCCCTAGGATATATTACCTAAAAAATCAAATATGTGGGGGTGAGAATTCTGTTGTGGTTATGCTTAATATCCAAACACATATTGAGAAGCCAACTATATGATCATAACATTTGTCTTTTTTCACTGCATATTGTGCTAAGCAACAATGTCATATTTAACTGCATATTGTGCTAAGCAACAATGTGACATATTTTCATGGTTTTTGGGTGAAGTTTCAGATTATACAAAATCTTCTTTGTTGTTTTGGAGTTTATTGAAGTGGCCCTTTATTTTAGTGTGGTTTTATGTATTGTTTCAAAACTTTGGTTCTTTAGATTGTTTTGACCAATCTTTTATGCTACTAAGGAAAATGTTTTACACAACCATGTTTTGGATTCAATGGAACCCAATTTAACCATGTTTTGAATCAAAAGGAATGCAATTTTCCTTTATCTTGTTTTTAGGGATTAAATTTCAGTGTTTTTTCATAAAAAAGATTTGGTGATTTTCATTTTTTTTTAAATGTTTTACCCAAATTATATATGATTTTACTTTAAAAATTGCTAGAATTTTATAGAAACTGTATAACATCCTTGCAAATTTCAATATAATGAAAAAATATTTCCAAACATTTTACTGTTGATATTTTTTTATTTATTTTTTTAACTGAGACGGGTATGTTTTATTTATTGAGGAAAAGATTGGACTTGTGCCATGGCATCCATCATTACAATGCTTCTGTTTATGTTTCTTGTACTATTACAAAATGCAGATTGCTCATGGGTTATAGGGATGGAATGAACTTTCGTCATTTATGAGAAGCTGCCCTTTCCCAAGAGTGCAACCTTTGTTCGCCAATAGGTCTGCTTCATTGTTCAAGTTTCTGAGGATGTGGAGGAATTTGTAGGAGTCGAAGTCGAGCAGGATTCTCTTTAATCTGTTGAGAGTTTTGTTGAGGCTTGCATTGGTGAACAATTTGCCTGTGTTTAAATTTTTTATTAGAATCTATGAGTCTCCAAGAGCTTGGAATTCTTTGTCTCCTCTGTCTCTGGCTATTTGGCAAGCTTTGAGCAGGCCTTGGATCTCTGCTTGATTGTTGGTTTTCTACCCGATGCCCGAACAGAAACTGTCCCTTCTTGAACTGTCCGAGGCATAGATGACTCCTCCTGCTCCTGCTGTCCCAGGATTACCTTTGGAGTCTCCGTCGAAGAAGATCGTGGTAATTTTTTGTTTTCACCACCATTCTTGAATGGTAGCTTTGGAATCTCTTTTTCGCCAATCCGGGTTCACTGCTTGAGGGGATGATAACTGCTTTTGTGGGTAGGGAGAAAGGGGGCCCAACCACCTCTCTTCTTCAGGGAGCAGCAAAGCATCATCTGAAAAATATTGTTGTTGAGCTGCTTCCAGGAGGAAGGCTTTGGCCTTTGTCGCTGCCGAAAATGGGGCTTGCTGCTTTTCATTGAAAATCAGGTCATTCCGGGTCAGCCAGATCTGCCAGCATACATATTTGGGGATGGCATTCCAGACTTTCCTCCAAAATGATTTGCTAGGGATTTTGTTAGGATAGCATTGATTCCAAGCATCAAATAGGTCTGCTACAGAATTAAATTGAGGGACTGTGGTTTTTAACTCGTGAAGAATGAGACTCCAAACTTCTTTGGCAAAATTGCAATCCATGAAGAGGTGCTTGGCTGTTTCTGAGCTGCTTCTGCACAGCTCACATCTATGCGGACCAACTATTCTTTTTTTTTCCAGATTGTCTCCTGTTAACAACTTGTTGTGAACCAGTGTCCAAAAGAAGAAATTTACCTTGGGTAATGCTAGCGGATCCCAAACTTTCCTTCAAAATTCCGGGGATTTACTGTTGTTCCTGGTTGGCTGGAGAGCGTTGTAGGCTTCTGCTATTGTATAGCTTCCAGATTTCCCCCACCCCCAGCTATCTTTCATTTTCCTGTTCACTGGGGCCACTTCTTCCAACAGCTCTTCTAAAATGTGTTTTTGTTGATTTAAGCGATCTGGAACTCCAAAGAAGTCCCACCCTTTCCAATCGTCATGACTGTCCCATTTGGATAATTCGTAAACATTGTTTATCCCTGCACATTCCAGCCAATTTTTCAGTTCTGCGATTTCTTCATTATCTGCGAGGGGTTCTCGGTCCATTATGCGATCGTGCCACAGATTTGTTTGCTTTCCGTTGCCTGGGATCCTGTACGCCTTTCCCTTAAAGAAGTTCAAACTTTTATTGCATAATCGCCATACCTGCGTGCTGTGACTTGTTTGGCTTTCTTGCAGATTTCTGGGCAGGACTTTATGGGCATACTTCGACTTCAATATTTCGCTGACAGGATGCTTGGGATTTTTGAAGAGATTCCACATGATTTTTCCTCCCATCGCCAGGTTTACTATTGCTGGGTCCCGAATTTGCAAGCCTCCCTCAGAAGTTGAACGTTTGACCATTTCCCATTTTACCAGGTGAAATTTGTGATGATTCCCTTTCCCCCCTTGCTAAAGGAAATCACGGAGAAGCTTGGAGATTTGATCCGTCACACTTTTTGGAGTGAGAAGGAAGGTTGCTTGGTATATTGGGAGCGTAGATAACACAGCCTTGATCAGGATGACCTTACCTCCCTTTGTGAGCCAATAGCCTCCCCATACAGAGATTTTTTATTTTATTTTGCTGATAATTTCTGTCCACAACGACCTCTTGTTGCAATAGTTAGTGATGGGAAGGCTGAGGTGTTTAATCTTTTCCCAGTGGGCATGACCGATGAAACCAAGGATGTTGGAGATTCATGTAAGCTCTTGCTGGCCAGTGTTCCAACCATAAATTTCACTTTTTCTTTCATTGATTGAGGCACCAGAGACCCTGCAATAGCATTTTAGGACTGAGTCAAATTCCTTGGCTATTCTAACAGAAGCGCCTCCCAAGAGGAGGGAGTCATCAGCAAATAGAGTGTGGTTCTGGGCTGGAGAGGAATTGGAAGGTTTTAGGCCTGGAAGGGACCCTGAGGCTTTTTCAGCTGTTAGCTTTCTGCTGAGAGAATCTGCCATCAGGATGTACAGGAAGGGAGAGAGCGAGCATCCTTGCCTGAGGCCTCTCTGGGCTTGGAAAAAGGGAGTAGGGCGACCGTTTACGAGAGGGGAAATCCAGGGGTTGTCAGTGCAAGCTGAGATGAGATTGACGAAATGGGAGGAGAAGCCATAGGAATGTAGGACTTTGTAGAGGAAGGCTCGATTGACTCGGTCAAAAGCATTGGCCATGTCGAGTTTTATCAGCATGCCTTTTT
>ML817076.1:38385-85597 GCA_009831015.1 Picea engelmannii | reverse complement strand
AATAGAATGACACTTGTCACTCCATGGAACCCTATTAACCCACTTTCTAATTTGTTTCCTCCCTCTTTGGACTTAGGGTAACATAATATACATGTGTCCATAAAATAGACTCTTAAGAAAATATTATAAAAATATTCTCTTTTGTTTAAGCCTCCTTAGGTTTAGCAATTTTTGGCTACAATTCTTAGCCTCCTTTCCCACTCAAGTGGGGTTGAACTCCCTTACTCTTCTTGTTAGGATGGTATACATGAAATCATATTTTCTTTAATAGTATGAGTGTTTACATACTACAATAATAGGCATGTTGGCGTTTTAGAAATCCAAGTTCTCCAACCTAATAATCACATAGGCACACTATCCTATAATATCCTGTCTCACCAGCCTATAAAACATATGTACAATTACACAGGGGATTAACCTGGGTTATTACAATAATGTGATCTAAAGCACTACATCAAGGTCTCTTTTCTCAATTACTTTATGTTGTTCTTCTCTTTCAACCGCATTCTCCTTATCACTATACCTAAACCTTTTCTCAGAGTGCAATACTCCAATCTCTCCATCTGAGTTAATGTCTCCCTATCTTGTCATCCTTGTTGGATAATGTTGTCATTGATGCCAAAGTTTTAACTAATTGATGTCAAGTGACTGATTGATGTCAAGTGATTGAATGATTCCAAAGGATGATTGATTTATTGATGTCAAAGGGTTGATTGAATGATTTCAAAGGTCAAAGGTTTGATGTATACATGTCTTATCATAGTACATTGATGAAGTATGTCATATGATGTCATGCATAGATGAAGATGGATCGATGTGTTTCACTGGTATATGATGCATTCTTGGATTGATGTAAAGATGAATCATTATTGTTTTATCATGGTTGATAAGGGGTAGAAATGGATGGACTCCAAAGTGGTCCCCTTATGGTGAAATCCCTCATGGTAAAATGCTTTGTGGTTGAGTTATTCTTGAAGTATGGTTATGCTTATATGTGGAATAATGAGTTGAAGATCAATGAATTTGTCAGTGAAACTATCCTAGATGGATAGTGCTTTCATGCCATTTCCGGTGGTATGTGGAATGTCACATAACTTCTCATGGTTTGAGAGTTATGGACTTACGAAGTTGGAGGACCCTCATATGTAGGATTGAAGCCCCAAAAAGGTCAAATAAGTCAAAGAGCTTGCAAAGAAGAAAGTATTATTTAAATGGTAAAGAAAAGTGACAAAGTCAAGGAGGAATATTTAAATGGAGAAATTTCCAATTATGGAAAGTGGTTAACCCTAAAAATGAGGAAATTAGGTTAAGTGACCTAGAAATGGGTTAAGTGACCTAGAAGATGCTTCTAAGGAAGCTACTTGGAGAGTATAAATAAGAGGAAAGGGTCTCTTGTGTATGTACATCTCTTGTGTGTCTCTTGAGAATGCATTGAAGATATATTCTGAGAGAGAGGAGATCTGGAGGATCTCATGGACATATCAAAGTTTTAGTAAGTCTACTATCATGACGGAAAAATTCTCAGAAGTTCAGAAACCCTAGTTTCTGAGGTATACGTAGGATGTAGTGAGCCAGGGAACATACATACACGGGCTGAATTAGGATAGGGCGTGTACAGTGGATGAAGTCATTTAGAGTTGCGTGTGAGATGGTGCTAGGCTCTTGAAGGCTGAAGCAGGTTCTAGATCCCCATTCTATGTGCTCAGATCTGCCATAGAAACTTTGGTATGGTTACATTGTTGTCTTGATGGATACTCTTACTTATTGTGTAGTGAATGCTTAAGGAATTCTTGGTATGGATCTTGTGATGTGGTTTGTAGAGTGAGAAACAATCTTATGATTCAATACTGATATGATTTCCATAATAGATTGATTTATTATACATGATTGAGTAGCATTCATATTGTATGATTGATGAGTATGAGTAAGTTTTTGGAGAGCTTGGATGTGTTATGATTGGTTATGGATCAGATTGGATAGTGAGAGACAAAAGAGAATGTGATTGAAGTTTCCAAAATATCTGAGTGTGTGATGAAAAGAAAACCCTAGTTGCTAAAAAGTGATACGTAGGTTGTAGTACAGGTCGGTTGTGTACATATGTGAGATGTACTACTGGTAGGGCACGTACATACGCGTGTTTCACTACCTACAGGTCGCGAACCTGTTGACATATTGATATGTGTTGAGGATTGTTTCCTCATCTCAGTTGGTGCTGAGGGTGTAAGTTGAGTCTTGCATTATAGAGCTAGTGCTCTTGTAGAGTTGTACTCTATTCAGTTGTTGCTGATAACCCAAGGATTGTAGTCCGGAATGAAAAGAAAAATTGTACATACATCTTATGTTCTTTGTTTTCCTTATGGTGATGATTTATTGATGATATGTTCTTGATATATTGTTGGCACAGGGTCAGACCCAGGGTTCAATGCTACAACAACACACCAACAAAACCCTAACTATCGTCCCTTTCGAAAACACCTGCGAAGAAGATGAAGTCTCATCGGAGGTAGAGGCAGGGGTGGTTATGAGACTCAGGTGTTTGCAACCTTAAATGAGACACAAATCTGTGATTATAACACTTAGAAATCACCTAGCATAGATTATTCATCAATATTCAACCCTTATGATACTTCGCAGACAACACAAAGCATCGCAGTATGTACTTAAATCTAAGATAATTCAACACTTAGCCACAACAAGATAGATTAGATTTGGCAGATCAAGCACTAAGCATATTACATACCAGATCTAACATTCATTCATATCTCAGAAGCACAAATCATAAATATATATATCTAAACACATCAAATCACTTAGAAAAGGAAGAGACAAACACATCAGGTCAAGGCATAGAGCACAACACACAAATTTACCATGGTTCACCCCCACCCTGTGACTACGTCCACAAAGTCTTCTTCTTTATTAGCTTCAGTTAATCAAGTTACAACACAGAGCCATCCAAATGCCTCTTTTCATAGGATAGAAGATCTTTGCATCTCACTAGATCCTTCTTCCTTGTGTTATAGCACTTAGCTTCTTATAGCAGCCCCACAGTAAATTGCACTTAGCCTTGCAAGCCTTACACAGTTCGCATGGAGCACTTATTCAACATCACATATATGCACTACCAATTGCACTAAGTAATCACACCTACTTCACATCTACTTCATATCTATTTATACATACAAAAGTGGGCCTAAGCATGGGTAAACCCACAGGCCGACATCCCTTTCCCATTACATTATCCCCAAAAACCCAAAAAGGACCCAAAAAGGGGTCTAGCTTCCACAATTTTCGCTTCGTGTTGCGCTCCATCTTTGACAAGTTGTCAAAGTCCCAAAAATGATCAAATATGACCAAGTGTTCCTCAAAACGTGGTCAAGGGCCAACAAGCCCCCAACACTCACCTGTGACTAGTCCCGAGTTGCTCAGGTCTGTGTAACGTTGCCTCAAAGGTATCGAGCTTGGCTCGAGATTCTTCGACTTGTCTCTGTGCTACTGCTTCTTGCTCAGTGAATTCCTGAACAACCACTTTGTTGATAGGTCCTTCCAGTTGTCGCTTGACTATAACAACTACTTATTATAGTAGTGTTCCTTGGCCTTCAATTTCTTCAAACAGTAGGTAGGCCGTCTCCTGGCTTGACTGGAGTTTCTGGGTGACTTCCGTCACTCAATTCTACATGGTAAGAATGAGTTGTTGGGAAGCGCATTGTTCCTGGGATCTCTTCATCCTCCCGATGGGTGACAGGAGCTTGAGCTACGCCTATACTGTATCTGCATGCTGCTTTGATTCCTAGAGTTGGGACTCCAGTTTCTTCAACTCTAAGTCTTCAGATAGTTGTTCATATATCTGCACGCTTCTGCTACTTAGTTGTTTACATTCTGCAGCAAGTGTTTTAATCCTCTTGACTGCATTCTGAGCATTCAATTCTCACTGGTCTCTCACTTCTTGTGGAGTTTGTGGTATGGTTTGAATCTCTAATTCCACGACCCTTTGTTGAAGTTGTTGAATGACTTCAGCCAGCTTCGTCACTTGGCACTCTATGGGATCTTCGGCCTTCTGTTCTAAGTCGGTCACAGAGCGAAATGATCTGTTGACTGCTTCTTCAATTCCTATCTGCCTTGTGAGTAGCTTCTCTTTCTCTTTTTGGATCTTTGCTCTGTCTTCTTCAAATTTTTCTTGGAGAGCATTCTTCTCTTGTTGCGCGGATTGGCGTTGTTCAATAATTTCCTCCTGTGATTTCTTTAGGGCCTGGGTGGCATGTGCTTTTTCTTCCTGAGCATGTCGAAGACATACTTTGACTGTATCAGAAATATTTTGGAGCTGAACTGATTCATCTCCCACTTCTGTTTTTCCTTCTGGCAGAGGTGCTGTAGAGATTGCTCAGCTAGACTAGAGTGCTTGATGTACTCCTTGGAGTGCGATCTCAATTTTTTTATACATTTGTTCCTATTTCGCCTCCTGCTTCTCTATGATTTCCTTTGAAGCATCATTGACCATTGCAACAATGAAATCAAAGTCATCCAACGTGAGGCAAGTTCTCATCTTGGTTACAAGGGTTCTTGGTTTCTTTCTGGAGGAAGATTTCAGAGGTGAGACCTTCCTTTTATGAGTCTTCTTCTTCCCTAGGTGGTGGTACTTCGACTTTTTGTTGTTCAAATTCTTCATCATCACCTTCTTCATCTGGTGTAATGGAATTCATCCTTACAGATAGGCTGTCAACATCCTATACTTCTTCAGTCTTCTTCGTCGTCTTTGCTTTCTTTGTCTTACTGGGCCTAGGTGTATCCTGCGCAGTTATGGGGCTATCGATGTCGGACATTTCTATGGGGTCTGCTGAAACAAGGAGGTTTGTCAACCATTCCTTTCTGATCTCTTCCAAGTTTTCTTCTATCAGCTTATAATAGGACTGAAGTTGTTCCTGGTGCTCATCAGCGCGTGGAGTTAGGTATATAAAGTGGCGGTCCGCGCTGAACTTTATCAGAGGTCAGAATCACTGCAAAGTGTTCGGGGTTATGTGAGGTTCACTCCTTATGGATTCTTTTAGTTGGTTATAGTACGCATGTAAAACAACATTATATTTCCATTTCTTGCTCATGTTGTTCAAGTACCATAATGTACTGAACTTCGTGGCTAGTGGCTCAAAGGGGTCAAGGTCTGGGAAGGCTGTGCCTTCCGATAGCTCCCATGCAAGAAAAGTGATCAGTATCAGGAGCCAACTAAAATGGAATTCATGCCCCTGATCCTGGGCTTCTCTGTAGTTAATATCTAGTTGATTCACCAGATACTTCACCCAGTTCATCTATAGTCCCTCTGCGCACTTTCCTGTGAGGTCAACTACAAAGCCAGATACTTGTGTTGGTCGATTCTTGCGTACCAACTTCCTTGTGATCAATTGGAATGCAAGGCACATTGCGCCACTTTCAATAGAAGCTACCTTGTATCCTCTCACACCTTTCTCAACATCGCCATAGGATTCTTTGATCTTCTGCGCAAGAGCATAGTCTGCGGTATTTCCACAATAGTACTCATGGGGATCAGGGCCCTGCATGCTAAGCTCAATGATCCTATTGATCGGCGTCATATCAACAGTTATGCGATGGTATAACCATAGGTATCCTCCATGGTAACTTGCTAGCATCAATTTTACACAAGCATTCACCTCCTGGTGTCTGTCAAAGTGTGGTATTTTCATAACGTTGAGAAAAGTAGACTGTGCTAGGTTCATCGTCCATTGCTGAGGGATGATCTTTGAATTATTTCCCTTGGTTCTCATCAAGTACTTATACGGGGTGAACATGTTGTAAGATTTATGGTCCCCCAGGTTGAAGTCGCAAAACTTCAATATTATAACCTTGTCTTGATCTGTGTGGTAGGTGCGTACTCCTTTCGATAGATATGCAGTGATTAGGGTGTATTCAAAGTCTCTAGGGAAACTGTCCCTGTTAATCTCACTGCTCAGAGGGGGTATGTAAGCTGGTAGGATGGATGGCACTAAATTCGCGTTGGCTATGTCATCCTTATGCTTAGTTCTTCTTTCTACGCTGGCTCGAGATGTTCCTACTAGAGCAGTCGATGGGGAGGCTTGCACTCCTCCCATCAATGATGCTTGGACTCCGGTGGACATTCTTCTTTCCGAAATGACTCTCATTCATTAAATCAAGAAGGACCTATGTGATAGATTCCTCAAGTGCGGTGAACGATGATCTCAAAGTGCTACACTAGGATGAACAATCTTCTTGCAATGATCACTGTAGACAATCACTAGTTCTGTGGGATTTGATTTTTCAGTTGGAAAAATTGTTCTTCAGGCACGACGTGACGTGCTAAATAGGAAACTCATCAACGGTCTGCTTGCAACAGGTATGAAGCTTCCATGAATGTTGATCCATCTGTTATGGCGTGGTCCAACGGTCTGGTGGTGATCCTTTAATTCTTTTATGTCCGTTCGGGGTGGAAGTCGAATGGGTATATCGGTCCAACGGCTATATTGCTTCGCCACGGTGAAGTGTCATATGTCGTTGTTCATATATCCTGGCGAAGCTCAATTCCTATGTTTTTTCCTTCTGCGAAGTTTCCTCTGGAGTCTTATGTAACTTTTCAATCTTGGCTATATTATTACTTAGCTTCCTAGCTTTCTTCCTAGTGAGCTTCGTCTCGGTCATCCTTTTTCCATTCTGATTCTTATCTTCTCTCAACATAGTCACTTCACAGTGCTGAGATTCTTTCTTCAGATCCAAGGGTAATACTCCTTCATTATATGGATTAGGTATTTCGGTCTTCTGTGGTTCCTCTAATACTCGTATAGCTTAGACATCCAAGTCCCTGGTGTTCAATAGCTTAGATCTATTCTCTTGTTCTTCCATCAAGTAGACGATCTTTCTAGTCATAAATTCCATGAGTTCTTCCTTCTTCTGTTCTAGGGCTTCCTTTTCTTCTTTTCTTCGGATATGGTCTTTTTCAATCCAGATATTGCCTAACAAAGCTGGAAATGGGGCATGGTCATCAATAAATTTAATAACTTTGAATTCTTCCTTTGTCGAAGCTCCATGGGTACTCATAGCTATATGGGTAATTGTTATTGGACTAATCGATAGGTGTGGACACTAACAGATCTCCCTAGATCCACCTAGATCTAGAACAAAACACACTAGAACGTGACGCTTTCCTTAAGTTTTAGATATTGAATTTACTAACTAAAGAGGGATAGGTGGAATACCATTTAAATGTCACTTCCTCTCACTATCGCCATCCTAGTTTCGTTCCAACACTCATACAATGATGAACCTGCAAAAGAAGACAACCAACCAAAGTGATAGTAATAGCATAAAATCAATATAAACCTATGTATGTGATCAAGGAATCATACAATAAAACACAACAATCTTTATAGGAAAGAATCATATTACTGTATCATATTAAATGTGAAAGAGAGATTACAACCATGGCCTTGATGTCGTAAGGTCCCTTCCAACTGTCCTTCATTCCCCACACACTTCTTGCTCCAAGGATTTTGAGACCATGGATATGATAGCTACTCACAATCTATCTTGACAAAGCAAATCTCAAATCCACTCCAACCAAGCTAATAATTTCAAGCCAACCAAAGCTAAGCTAAGCTCAAAATCTCAAAAGCTAACAAGCTAAAGCACTTAGCCAATCCCAAAAGCTCCAAGCTAACCAAAGCTAACTTTGTCCATGAGAACTCTTGTCCTTTTATAAGTTGAAGAGGATAAGGTGAGGAGGTTAGGATGATCCCACTAAATCATGAAAGTGAGTAAGATCCAAACCATTCAAATGCCACCTCACCATAGAAGTTTCTCCTTCTAGAAGATTTGAGAAAACGCTTGTTTTTCCCATGTGTAGGCATTCTCACACCCTGCCCATAGAGAAACCTATGAGCATATCACACCCTAGCTATGGTGCAACCTGCGAGAATTAGGCATTCTCACACCCTGCCTATATAGCAACCTGCGAACTTCCTTTTTTATAGGGTTTTTACAAGGGAAAATGCAACTTCTTTTCTCAAGAAAAGTTCTTCTCCCTTCTCTCTTCAGGAACTCAAGCCAGTGACCCCTCTGAAGGAAACAGATATGTTTACATCATTAACGGTCATAGGGATGATGAAAATAATGTGTAACAGAGATCCCCCCAAAGTATGAAGTTAGAACAGAGTAATAGCTGAAATACTTTGTCGAGTGTGTGTAGGGAACAAGAAACAGTCGGTCGGAAACCTGCCAACAAACAAGGAAATACATTACAATAATATATCATCACTGAGGTAGGCATTCCCATACTCAGAATACAAATGACTCAAAGCACAAGTGCCGACATGCGAAGATCCATGTCAAGTAGGACAGGTCATGGCCACCAAACATACACTATGGATCCATGCCAATATGACTCAAATCTAAACATAGCCACCAAAAATACACTGTGGATATATGTGTTAAAGACTCAAATTTGAACATAGCCACCAGACATACAATGTGGATCTATGCAACAGTACACTGAATATACTCCAACGCAACCTGGATCTGTCAGACAAATATCCAGAGTCTTCATCTCTATCACTCTATAGTATGAATCTAACCATGTGAATACATGTGTTGAAGTCAAACATGGTAGAAACCACTTGATTACCGGTCATAAGTGTATACCGTTAACAAGTGTGAGGGAAAACACCATTAATGTCAATGACTCCCAAGGTACACTAGTACAATCCAACGAATGTGAATTAATAAGATGAAGTCAAACACTCGACGAAATCTCCCGATCAGAGGTCAATAATGAAAACCCACTGTCGAAAGCGATGAAACCTACCATTGAGGCATGCAAGTTCCAAGGTACCAATTGGTTTCTAAGTATAATTCTTGGATAATGAGTTGAAGTCGACAGGAAAAGACTCATCACAAGAGGGCCTTAATGTATCCCACATCAATGACACGAAACAAGTAACAAGATTTGATGTAGATCAGAGTAACAAGTGATTCAAGACTAACTTAGGGATGGTCGACGCAATAGAAGGCTTAAAGACTGCAGAAATGGTTGCCGCAATAGAAGGCTTTCCGGGTTGAACTTCTCTTTGAACATATTGATGACACGACAACTTTCTTGGAAACACTGAATCAACAATAGGGATCATAGGCCACTTTGTAATCTTATAAAGGAGTATGTTCAGGAGACAAGTGGATTTTCCAACCTAGACACAAAGCGAGTGAAAGGGTGTCATGTTCAAAAGTGACTCTTCTCCAGAATACAGGTTTAGACACAATTCTTTCCCATTTTTTCCCCCCACCATTTCTGGCGAGTACCTCTTTATTTTTACACAAACTTGAGGAGGATAACATATGCTTGTAATGTAATCTCATCCTTCAGACGAGTCCCTCAGAGTATGTTTAACGAACCCTAGGAAGGAGTGGTTCGGTCCCATTACGAGTCTTTCGATGTTTGTTTAACGAGTCCAAAGATAGAAAACTCGAAGGTTTTTCATGATTATAGAGTCTGGAAAAACACTTAAAAGAGAACTCTCTCAGTTCCTTTTTCATAAAGTAGTCTGAAGAGACCGAAAAAGAGATAAATTATCGCTCAACAGATGTTTTCTTCAAATACTTTAACGAGCGTGAAAATAACAAGATCGCTCGGCAATCTTTTCATGTTTAGAGAGTCTGAAAAGAGATTAAAGGGAACTCCAGTGGGTTCCTTTTTCGTATAACCTTTACGAGTCTGAAAAAGTGATAAAAGTATACTCGGTTGCATTCTCATGTATTTATGAGCACGAGAAAGAACAAAGACTAATCTCGGGATTGTTTTCATTTTTACGCAAGCTTTAAAAAAAAAAAAAACTATGCTTGGAATAGATTTTAATTTTTACACAAGCTTAAAAACTAAACAAAACTATGCTCGGACCTGGTTTCATTTTTACACAAGCTTGAACCATAGAAAACTATGCTTGAACTTCCCAACGCATTATCCACGAATTTGCATGGTCGGTACTTAGCCCCTAGCTTAAGAAGCTAGCAGCTCAATGTCAGCATGAAGTCCATAGGATGAGGCAAATGCCCCCCAAGATTCATTTCATCCAACTGCAAAGGAGAATGAAATGAAGCTTCAAATACTAGATGAAGGACTTGACTCAAATAGAGAGGGGGAAAACTATTTCATTTTTTAACGAGCTTGACATAGAAATAAGAACTATGCTCGTAACCTCTATTTCATTTTTTAACGAGGTTTCCACAGAGAAAAAAAAAATATCCTCGTAAGTGGTTTCATTTTTTAACGAGATTGAAATCAGAAAACTATGCTCAAAGACCTCTATTTCATTTTTTAACGAGGTTGTCGCAAAGACACAAAAACTATCCTTGAAACCTCTATTTCATTTTTTAACGAGGTTGTTACAGAGACGCAAAAACTATCCTCGAAACCTCTATTTCATTTTTTGACGAGGTTGTTACAGAGACGCAAAAACTATCCTCGAAATTGGTTTCTTGATCATGGATTCCAAGAGGACAATGCTCCGGAATGACACCATATCAAGGGACAAAACTCCGTCATGGCTTCCAAGAGGTCTTCACTGGAAGGAGGAAACACACTCTGGAAGGACACCATGTCAAGGGTCGTGACAGGAGTAAAGAGATCAGGCTCTAACAACCCTATCGAAGAGATCACCATGTCAACTACTGGATCTAAGTCATCAGAAGTCGAAGCCATGGGAGACAATGCCACATAATTGACCTGTGGTGGGGGTGATACCGTCTGCATATAAGAAACATTTAGGGAGGCAATACAGTCAGGTTCAATGAATGAAAGTTGATCAACAGTCACAACTCGTCCGTCGTGAGGGAAAGATATCACACAAAAAAGAGTAGACACAATAGCTTTCATGGCATAGACATAATCTCACCCAAGGAGTAAAGAAAAATCCAAGGGGTCTTGGACTACCATGACATCAATGAAGATAGTTTTCCCTCCCAAAGTTACCAAAAACTAAGGAAGGGTCCCTAAAGGTTGACTAGTTCTTCTATTAAAATCTAACAGATTCTGCGTAACCGACGCAAGTGGAGGACAACCCAAAGCCTTCCAAGCAAAAGAGGACAAAATACTAACGAACGAACATTCATCTAGCAACGTTTGAGGAACGTCCCGAACAAAAACCTGTACTGTAATCTGGAAAGGAATGTAAGAGGGAAGACGAGGTCTAGTTAGCACACCCCAATCAAAATGGATGGCCTCATTACTTGGAGGGGGTTCCACGGGAGAAGGAGGAATACCCCTCAACACAGCAGAGTCTGTATCAACGAGAAAAACGTGGGCAGTATCTGGTTTAATCTCGAGCGGGAGAGTAGGATCGACCGATGGAGAGATCAGATCGACCACTTGGGTTTCATTCTCCAGGGGGAGAATGGGATTGACCGAGGATGGTATCGGATCAACCACTTTGTCAACTGGTTCAACTAAGGACGTGACAAGATTGACTACATGATCAACCGAATTGACCGGTGAAGGGAACGGAGTGATCATTCCATCAACTATTGGAGGGATGAGAGAAATCTTATGGTAAGCAGCTGAAAGTTGATGTTGTGAAACAATCATGTCTTCCAGTAATTTAGAGGCTTCGTCCATATGAGGACAAAGGTGAGTGAGATGACTCCCTTTGCATAACATACATGGGAACTTGACTCTACTTTTCTTATTCCCAACCGTATCATGATTGGTTGACGGTGGGTTGTCAGCATGTTGTTTAGAGGATAACAATGTGGGTTGGTAAGGATGTGTAGACCATACTTCTATAACCTTGGGTAGACCAGGGAAATCCTTAAGAATATGGCTACCCTTACAAAGCTTGCAAGGGTACTTGGGATTACGAGTTGTTTGGGTGATCTTGACATCATCAACACTCCCAGCACGATTAACAGTAACTGGTTTTTTTCCAACATGTTTGACAGTGGTTGGAGGTTTTGACCCTTGTTTATCTTTCTTCTTATTAATATTTCTTTTCTGCTTCTTCTTATTCACCGGGTTACTAGCTTCAGAAATTTCACTCAACGAAGAAGATGAAACAGAAGGAGACCTCGCAAGTGAATAAGGTGAAGAATATCTTACTGGTGAAGATAGTGAAGGATCAATATGAGGTTGATTCTCTTGGGGGAAAGTTCTTACGACCGAAGCACTTACTGCGTTTGGGATTACCTGAGTGGAAAACAACCATACCGGTAATCCAATTGTGAGACCTGGAAGTCTCAAAGTAGCTATGTGAGGAGGACCAATGTTTCCGTAAGAAGGAAAAACAAAAGGTTCCCCTGGAGCAGAGGTTCCTTCATTGGTCATTTCGGGAACTGACGCTATGAAAAACAAAAATCCAATCTAGAGTCCACTAGGGAAAACAAACAACACACGCTAAAAATCTAGGAAGCAAGAAAACAAACAAAACCTTCTCACAATGAACACACTAGTTGGTGATGAAATCCAATGTTGCGAGAACAATGTAAGAAGGGGCTGAGATAGAGCGGGTGGAAAAGTTACGTTGATGACCTGCTTAACGAACTTACACCCTGGTGCAAGCTCCCACACATAATCGTAGGTATACCCTCCAAGGATCTCGAGTGAGTTTGGCCAACGTCGATTCCAGGTACCATGAAGACTTGCCCCTCCACAGTCACCTTGTGTAAAGACCCTAAAGAGATAGGCCACTAAGGTTACCAATCACTACAGTGATACCTGGGGAAACAGTCGACAGTCCGATCCACGTGCAAAGGCAGGGTATCTAGCCGGAAATCAACTTGAAAGGATTCCACTCATCATTGTGGGTATACCTCTCAAGCGACCCCCATAATACGTGCAACCTCTACACCAAGACCAACAAAGCAGGGTGAGTAACTCTACCAGTCTCAATGCGACCTCGTGATTGACCCTTGTGTTAGAAGCACTTCCCAGGACAAAATGTAATAAGTGGATTTAACTGCTCCCTAACTCAAGATTCTATGTTTGTTTGCAACTTTGGAAAGTTATATTTCATACCTATTCCAAAGCCGTACAACTAATCTAATGTAGGTTTGCTACCAGAAAAGATAAAAATGTCTAATCAATTTTTATAAGCGCTTTATTTTATGGATGTTGTTACTCGAAAGGAAGATGGTGTGGACAATATGGTGTTTTGACCGACTCAAAAGTTATGCAAAGAGATGAAGATGCAATATTTTCATTTCGATGAAAGCTATGCTACGAGAAGGAGAAAACATTTATCATTCCCATATGCACAATGTACCAAAATATATTAAACTCATCAATATCAAGATTCTCCAGAAATGAGAAAAAGGTACTAAATACCAATGCATGATTCATGGCCCCCCCGGCCATGAGGGGGAAATTTTTTCATAATTTAAGATCAAAAAATGCCAAGAATCATGCAATTTTTCTACTTCAAATGCAAGGATGCCCCCAATCTAATATAAAGCAAGAAATTAAATCTTTTTGTTTCAAAAATTTCACTAAAAGCAATAATGAACTTTCTTAAAACAAAGAAACCCAAACTAATAGTTTTCTTTTAAAGAGAACTATTTAGAAGAAATCTTATCTTTCCCTAAACAATTCTAAAGAAAACACATGCTTTGTAATTGAAAGACACTCAAAGCAAGAGACTAATCCTTCAAAACCAAACAAAGCAAAGATGGATAAAATCAACTCAAAGAATGTCAAGAAGACTATAAACAGATCAATATAGGCTCCAAAATTTCAATCCAGTTGTTCAAAGAAAAAATGGGCATAAAAAAATGACAAGACCCAATCCAAAAAATTTTTACAAACAAGTTCGCAGGCTGGCAGTGTTACAGTGCGAGAATCAAAGATTCTCGCAGGCTGAACAAAGGTTGACTGGGAGGGGTTCGCACTGGACTTAACACCAGGGTGTGAACTCGGGTGTTTCTCGCAGGCCACTAAAGGGTACAGTGCGAGAATGCTTGTAAACAAGCAAAAATTTGAAAAAGGACTAAATTTGAGTGAACTTTCAGATCTAGAGAGTTTGGATGGATCTCCCACAAACTCAGAGACCAGAAAACAAGAAATCAAAGCAAGGGAAACTAGACTAACTAGGAAACAATCCGTTCCCCAGTGGAGTCACCAATTTTGTTATTGGACTAATTGGTAGGTGTGGACACTAATAGATCTCCCTAGATCCACCTAGATCTAGAACAAAACACACCGGAATATGACGCTTTCCTTAAGTTTTAGATATTGAATTTACTAACTAAATAGGGATAGGTGACATACCATTTAAATGTCACTTCCTCTCACTATCGCCATCCTAGCTTCGTTCCAACACTCATACAATGATGAACCTGCAAAAGAAAACAACCAACCAAAGTGATAGTAATAGCATAAACTCAATATAAACCTATGTATGTGATCAAGGAATCATACAATAAAACACAACAAGCTTTATAGGAAAGAATCATATTATTGTATCATATTAAATGTGAAAGAGAGATTACAACCATGGCCTTGATGTCGTAAGGTCCCTTCCAACTGTCCTTCGTTCCCGACACACTTCTTGCTCCAAGGATTCTAAGACCATGGATCTGATAGCTACTCACAATCTATCTTGACAAAGAAAATCTCAAAGCCACTCCAACCAAGCTAATAATTTCAAGCCAACCAAAGCTAAGCTAAGCTCAAAATCTCAAAATCTAACAAGCTAAAGCACTTAGCCAATCCCAAAAGCACTGACCCCTCTGAAGGAAACATATATGTTTACATCATTAACGATTATAGGGATGATGAAAATAATGTGTAACAGTAATCCTGCCACATAGGGTTACCAGTTTTCCTTTAAACAACCCTATTTTTCATAGTGAAGGAACCATAGCAGGCCTTCCTAGGGTTTCCCAAGTACTTTATGTCATAATGTTCATCTTTGTTCCCTCATCCAGAGCACAGTCAATGTCGAAGTCTCCTATTCTTACTTCAATTTTCTCCTTTTCTTTGAAGAGATCTGACAAACTAGCATCTTTATGTTCATCCAGGGTTTCTTTCATTTTCAGTAACATAATCTTTGATTCTTTCTAGGGTTCTTCTATAATCTTAGTCTCTTGATCTCCTTCAGATTTTGATTTCTCTATATTCAACTTTTCAATTCTAGCAATCATTCTAGGGCAATCCAGTTGTCACATACCCACTATGGTAACTAAAATTTTCCGCCTCTTCCCGAGGGACAAAATTCCCGAATTGCTATGAGGGCCTAGAGCAGGCTATCTCTCCCTGTTTGAATGGGCTTCACCTCCATGTGATCGTCAACACTATGACCATGGTCTAGGCCCCAAAGGACGTCTTTCACAAATCGAGACTTCGGGGATTTAAATGAGAATCACCCCTACTCTTCTCCTCTGAAATGGAGTCTATCTACTCCCTTGGCTATCATTCATGTGGCCACAACCCTATGACCACTGGTTGACCCACGAAGGACTCATCGCATTTCATGATACCGAGGATCCAAATGTCTAAGTGCCCCGGATCCCGTCCTTCGATATGCCGACATCGAAAAAGGGTCCCACAGATCGTCGACTTGATCAATGGATCAAATTAAATCCTGGCATTCTACTTTTTCAGGGTTTCTCATATCAGGATTTCGCAATGTATGAAGATGAGGGGTTCATACCCTTCGGTTTCCCAGGTGTCGAAACACCGAAATCCTTATATACACTAAACTCATTTCGGGGTTTCATAAGTCAGGATTTCGTGATGTGCAAAGACAAGAGGTCTCACACCTGGGTATCCTAGGAGCCGAACCTCCAAAGCTCATATATTCACTAAGTTCGTTTCGGGGTTTTGCAAGTCAGGATTTCATGAATCCTGTTGCTCCAATTCCTTGTCCTCTCGCACTCCCAGTACCCGGAGTACCGAAGTACCGAATCCCAAAATTCAGGTTCTCCTTCTCTTGAGCGAGATCAATGGCTCAAAGCCTCTCCTAATCCAATGGCTTATATCCTTTCGGGGTTTTATGGGTCAAGAGTTCATAACTCTTACCTCTTGTTTCCCTGGTAACCAAATTACCGAAATTTCCTTTCGAGGATCTCCCCGAAACCTCAACCGCGTGCACCTTTCGAAACTTTGGGATTTGCAATTTCACGAATCTGTTGCGACCAAACTCTTGGTCCTTCAACCTCCCGGTGTCTGAAACCCCAATGGGTTTGGATCTCTTCCACGTGTCCTCTGGGATGGACAGTACCGATGCTTTTGTTGTTTTGCGTACCGAAAGTTTGAAACTCTCGGTACCAAGACCACAGCCTCCTCTACGTCCCGAGCTCTGAATAGCTGAAATTCCAAAATTTGATGGCTCCTCTCCTGTATCAGGATTTCATGAACCAAGAGTTCGCGATGCAGCGACTCCACAATTCTATTCCTTCAACCTTCTGGTATCCAAAACCCCGATGGGTTCAGATCTCTGCCACGTGTCCTCCAAAATGGACGGTCCAGATATTTTCGGGACTTTGACGAGTCCCCACCTTTGCGTATGCAAGGGTTAAACCTCATGCAGCTTCTCCTGGATCTAATGGTTATCGGCTATCCACGTGAGATCTTACGGTAGTTGTAGCTCCTCCTCCTGAGCTTTGGCTTTCTTCCCGATCTCAGAAGATTTCGACGCTTCTAAGGTCTCAGCCTTCGATCTTCTATTGCAAGCTAGCTATTGGGTCTCGTTAGAACTTTACGAAAATTGTTGTCCCTCCTGAGATTTCTCAGTTATGAAGGAATTAAGATCTTTGCGCTCTTTCTCCTGGGCTTGACTCTTAGAAGATTGTTTCGCGCACCCCTTGCGCTCATTTGTCAAGTCTAGGACTTGAGTGAGTCTCGATCTCTACTTGCCTCACAGGGAGCCTGTGCATAACTACACTACCTCTCCTGAGCTTAATAGAATTTATCCTCCAAGGGACTCTAGACGACTAGGGAGGTTGGCATGTGAACATGAGACTATGCCTAAGGTCGACGAACTCACAGTTCGTGGCTCTAACTCAAGATGCTATAGGACACAATCATTTATGAGTACCAATCATTTCCTAACCATATAATATCTTACTGGCCTAATTACACATCCAAGAAGTAAGGAAAGAGACACAGTATATCCATTCAGAAATCAAGCACAATTCCTGAAACATACACAGTATAACCAAATTCATGCCCAGTTACAACTAAATTACATAGAGCAAGAAAATGCTTATCTATTACAGGTTGCCGCCAACCAACTGACTATGGGTGTTCATCCTTCCACCTAATCGTAGGCTTAGAGGAATTCATTCTTAGCACTCTAGCCACCCCCGTGCCAAGCCATGATATCACCAGGCAATTCTCATAGTTCTTGAGGGTTCTCTCTCTGTGTCAGCTTCTGTTTGGGTCCTATTTTCTGCAACTCGGAGCTTTCTCACTTGGTTGTGGCCTCGGCGAGGTTTCTCAGATGCTCTTCAGCATCAAACTTGCAGCCTTATGTTCATGATTCATTGGAGAGATTCGCGCCTCTCCCTTGCGAGCTTCCGCCCTCGTCTGGTGCCTCCTTTTTCCATGTGTGTGTCTCTTACTTGGGAAGGTTTTTTCCGACCTATCTGGTTCCTTTTGTCAGAAGGAAGCTCGGGTCTGCAAGTCCTTGTGGTACTTCAAACTGACATCCCATGTTTCCATTTCATGGGGGTGGTTGGTGATTTAACCACTGGTCCTTTCTTCATTAACTGATTTCTTTGAAGGAGGTTGTCATCCTTATCAGAGGAAATTTGGGGTTATTTGTCATAATGAGCCCTCTCTTATAGTTTTCACATTCTTCCTCTAGTGATATCATGGCCAGTACTTTCAAGGCTTCACCTCCATAGTCAGTTATTTGGAAACTCAGTCAATAATACATTTACATTGTCCTCATGCCTTAGCATGGTAATTCCTATTTTATGATTAATTACAAATTGGGGGAAACAGGGTGTTACAATTCCCTCCCCCTTAAAGGAACATCGTCCTTGGTGTTCTTTCTTAAAACACCTGTCATGCCTTTCTCATTCAGCCACTTCATAAGTCTTGACCTTCATCCTTGGTCAGGTCCTCTTTCAAGATTTTAGTCTTCGTCGTCTGCCTTCAATAATTCTTGGACAACAAGCACATTAATCACAATTTTGTGCGAAAACATCTTACTGTTGTTCAAAATTCAAAAGGAAAATTTCATAATCTTAGCACAATACTTATCTCTGCAGTTTGTGGATTTGTATCCACATGGTTGTTTTTTTATCCAAGCTCATCGCTTTCCTGGACGTACCCATTGGGTGCATGATTCCAATTCAGTAGTTCACAAGAGCTATCATGATTTCATCTTCCTTTCCAAGGTTTTTTTTTTTTTCCACACGGGAAACTACCCACTATGTGCATGATCCCAATAGTTTACAAGAATTATTAAGGTCTCCTCTTCCTTGTGGTCACTCACCCTCTAGCCCAAGCTCAGGCATCCCCTTCACTGCTATACAGTCCCTCGGGCGATCCATCTTTCCATGCCAAGGTTTTCTCGCATAGGAAAATTTTAGAGACTCTATCGAGTCTTACAGTCAAGGTGTCCCTCGGACTTGCTCTACCGAGGCATACCTCCGGCTTGTGTTACCTCAACACAAAAAATTTCAGGCGATCATGGCTTATCATGGGGTTTTCACGGCTCAGTAGTAGCCATGTTCATCATCTTCAACTTTGAAAGCCCTCATCTGTCTTTTTTGGACATGTGTTTTCTTCTCACCTGTATCACAGGTACACAAGGTTCGTGAGACATCATTATGAATTCTAACTTTCAGAATTCTATTGCAAATATGTCACCTACGGATTTCCTATTCCACAATTTGTTTTCATATTTGTTCCCCACAGGAATTAGATTCATAATTATGGGAATTTCCTTCCCATAACATTTTAGCTCAGCAGGAAATCGGTCTTCCTTATGGGCTTACAACATTGCCATATCCAAGACTCCTTCTTCCTGCAATCATTCCTCAACTAATCAAATTGTTAGTTCTCATGCACATACATTTTATTGGACCTTTACAACATCGTCACAACAATTTCAGAATGGTGCATATTAACAATCAAATTCACTTTCTCAAAAGGAGATACCATTCCTTACAGTTTGGTTCAGTAGGCAATTGGTCTTTCCTATGGGCTTACCTTACTGCCATATCCATGACCCTCTTCTTCCTTCAATTCATTCTTCAATCAACCAAACAAATTGTTAGATTTTCCATGTACATATATATATATATATATATATATATATATATATATATATACTNTCAAAACGTAATTCAACATTTCAAAGGGTTTTAACAAATGTGCCACTATCCATGGCCACATTCATACCCAATGCACTCTTGAATTGTTATTCAAGTTCGTCACACTTTATGACTGGTTCTTGGCCATGGGGTCTTGGAAGTTAACCAACCTTTTCCTCATATGGTTTATTCATTTTTTTCTTTCATTCTTATAGCAGGACCATATTGCCTGTTATAGGTCGATCACGATCCCAAATTAGTACACATGAACTCAAAAGTTTCACATGAATTCCTTTACGCATTCCCTGATTGTCCATGCATTCATGACATATCAGTTCATGAATTCTTCCAAGTGTTACAAACAGTGTTTACTACCATAGGTTCATACCTCCATCATTCGGGTTCTCCTTCCTGAGTCATACCTTACTTGGGTATCCAAGGCATACCGCTGCCTTTCAAAATTCATGAATAACACTAAGACAATAAAATATTTCAGAAGGGGTTCCTACCAAATCCCTTCATACCTTGTGCCACACAGGCACGAATATCTTATACCAGTTCTTGGCTGCTAGCACCCTCTTTCTTATTTTTACCTCATCATCAGTGCTTCATGGGGACTTCTACAACCCTATCAACAATATTTCATGTGCAGCCTTCTCCTGGTCATTCTCTGTTTGAGGTTTCCCATCACTGGAAATTGTCTTCCTCAATAGCTCCAATTTATTTCTATACACAACATGCATCCTCATAGACACAATTACATTAGTCATAATATTAAACCAAATGCATGTATCATAACATTCGAGTTCGTATCCATCCTCAAATGTTTACATAAGTGCAACACAACAATTCTCAATCGTTTTCACAGTATTACAACCATCATTACTATGCTTTCAAAACATTTTCGTTCATCAATGTACTAGATTTCTCATCCCATAGAAAACATAATGCACAACAAGGAAAGAAAATGAGGGCTCTCCCCTTCTTCAAATTCTTTCTACATCGCCTGGGGATTTTCAGCCCAGTCAAGTTATCTCTAAGGTCTCACTACCTTTTCTTAATCCTAGCTTCAACCAAGCCTTATCAGTTAAACGTACTCATTTATTCATTTAATCATACTCAAGGGGTTTACTTGCCTCTTACCAACTATACCGGTTTCCACAACTGCTCTTTTTTTGAGCAGCCTTGGTTAGGCCTCACCCTAACCCTTTTTGGGATACTGCAACATGCTTTAATAACAACTCTTTTCTCATAATGAATCATGAACATGTGCATCCTACACACTCCCATTCAGTTATTAGAATGGTCAATATTCAATTGTTAGTATTCTATTAATTACATGATTTTTTCAAAATGTAATCTGGGATTCTTATATATGGACAAGCCTTGCAGCCCATTGTCCAACCTTCAACAATTATTAGAGTTGTGACCCTGTTCTTTTGACAAAGTCCTTACACAGTTCCTCCATCGGGAACTCCTTCGGCATGCAACTTCCTTGTTGCCTATCCATCACTATTTGTGATGGCCTCAGCCTTGAGTTAGTTTTAGCATTTTACTGAATATTCCCCTTAAGGAATATAAACATGCATCTTTACTGTTAAGATCAATCAATTATGATTCATTCACAGTCCTTCTCACATGATTCTCAAAGGCGTAATCATTTGTCTCTTATTAGGACAAGAGAGAATCCTTGCTCATTTACCCTTTCATCTAATTATATTGGTACTTCCTGAGGAAACATAATACATTCCTCTTAGGCTATTATTTGGAACAGAGCTTTCATGACTCCCCAGAATGGAGTCAGCTATGCCTCCATAGTATTCATTCAATCTTGGCAAGTGCAATGCTTTCCTCACATTTCACTCATCAGGGAAATCATATTGGACCTCTAGTATACTTATACTCTTACATCATACATGTGCATTACTTGCACGTTTCATATCATTCATACCTTACTGGTATGAATATAAGGCTTCCTATTATGAAGCTTCATAATGCATTAAACTCATGTACTCAAGTACAATTGAACACAACTAAGTATTCATCATGCTAGTTCATTCCTTCTCCTCACGCGACCACCGGTTGTGACCACAATCCGAACAAAAAGGTGCTTTGCATTTCGTGATTTTGGGATTCCTATTGCAAGGAAATCTGGTTCTTCGATCCCTGAAATCCGAAAACCCAAAAGACTGAATCTAAGGTTTTCTCATCTCTTTTATTCACATGACCCTTCGCTCGGAACCTGGGGTCAACTCCCAGACACATGTCGGGATCCCGTGTTTCGACGAATCCACAGGCAATGCTCCACCGTTTCCCAAAAATTCTAATCCACGAGGGTCTGACAACTTGGATCCCATGGTCTAGATCTATCTAGAAATCAATGGTCCTGATCAAATCCCGGCATTCCACCTTTCAGGATTCTGGCGGAGTCTTCACCCCTTAACTCCCGATTTCGAATCCCTGAAACGTGTATGTGTCAGATCAACGATCCACCGCCTGTCTCGATCCAACAGCTCAAGTTGGATGTTGGGATTTTGTGACATGTGAGTCCTCAAAACTCTACCCATTGACTTCTAAACCTCCAACTCCAGAAGATCCAATTACACCAGATCTACGGTTCAGGTCATCCGCTAACCAACAACCTTGATTGAATCGGTGATTTACCTGGCGTGACTTTGGAAGGTCTACGCTTCTATTTTCTCAATAGACGAAACCTCAAAGCTCTAGATCAACAGATCTCATTGATTCCAATCTAACGGATACTATTCCTCTTGAGCTTGTGAGTGATGAGAGGTTACCATTCTTATCTTTTCCGCTGATCTACTAGATCTAACGGTTCACGAAATTTTGGTATTCCTCCCTCCGAGAATTCCACCGTCCGTTCATATTTTCAATAACTTCCATCCATGAACTTGGCATCAACTCTTATGGAATCATCCTCTGTGTTCAACCTCTGGATCTTTCAAACTTTAACACAATCTTATTTCTATATGCACTCCCTGTTCTCTCTATGCACACTTGGCATACGAAATTTCCAGCTATCTCTTCTGAGATTTTAAGTCACTTACAGGACTAATATTATAGTATTAACTCATACAGATGTTACCCTCTCCTTATGGGAACAACCAACAAGGGTCGCTCTTGGGAATTAGAAACAGTCCCAAAGAGCTACTCTTAATCTGGTTGTCGATCCTAACCAACATAGGTCAGGTAATCTGACCCTATATTTTCATCAGTCCTCTGAACCGTGAGGAGTTATATGCTCAAGGTTTAGTCTTTTAATAATGCAGTAATTTATAACTTTCTAAGGACCCTACCAGCCCTTACCAAATTTCCCAAATCATGAAGAAGTTCTTCATTTGGATCTTAATTCTTACCTAACTAGCCATCTCAATTGCAAGAGACTCTACCTGCTTTAGTAGGTAGCCATCGTCACACTATAACATAACAACTCAGTTCCTATCCCTTGTCTGGCTTGTGCAACTTCATAGCACAATTTATTCCACCTCTGTTATTCACACTCAGGTCTTATCAGTAATATTGATCAGTGCATTCCTAATCCCATAAGATTAGTTACCATCTTAACATAAGGGTTAAGGAAATCCCCAATTTACAGTTTCATTCTGCGGTCCTTCTTCTTAAAGAGAAAATGTAGATAACAATATTTCCTTACGCGGCTCGTACGTGAGCCCAAGCAGGCCAAGTGTTGTAACCATGCTCTGATACCAATTTGTCACATACCCACTATAGTAACTAAAATTTTTCGCCTCTTCCCGAGGGACAGAATCCCCGAATTTCTATGAGGGCCTAGCGTAGGTTAGCTCTCCCTGTTTCAACGGGCTTCACCTCCATGTGATCGTTGGAACTATGACCATGGTCTACACCCCAAAGGACATCTTTCACAAATCGGGACTTCGGGGATTTAAATGCTAATCACCCCGACTCTTCTCCTCTGAAATGGAGTCTATCTCCTCCCTTGGCTCTCGTTCATGTGGCCACAACCTTGTGACCACCGGTTGACCCACGAAGGACTCATCGCATTTCGTCATACTGGGGATCCAAATGTCTAAGCACCCTGGATCATGTCCTTCGATATGCCGACATCCAAAAAGGGTCCCACAGATCGTCGACTTGATCAATGGCTCGGATTAAATATCGACATTATACTTTTCGGGGTTTTTCATACGGGGATTTCGTGATGTATGAAGACGAGGGGTTCATACCCTTCGATTTCCCGGGTGCTGAAACACCGAAATCCTTATATACACTAAACTCATTTCGGGGTTTCGCAAGTCCATATTTCGCGATGTGCGAAGACAAGAGATCTCACACCTGGGTCTCTCAGGAGCCGAAACTCTAAATCTCATATATTCACTAAGTTCATTTCAGGGTTTCGCAAGTCGGGATTTCACAAATCCTGTTGCTCCAATTCCTTGTCCTCTCGTACTCCCGATACCCGAAGTACCGAAGTACTGAATTCCGAAATTCCAGTCCTCCTTCTCTTGAGTGATATCAATGGCTCAAAGCCTATTTTGATCCAACGGCTCAGATCCTTTCGGGGTTTTATGGGTCAAGAGTTCATAACTCTTACCTCTTGTTTTCTCGGTAACCAAATCACCAAAATATCCTTTCAGGGATCTCCCCGAAACCTCAACCGCGTGACCTTTTGGGACTTTGGGATTTGAAATTTCGTGAGTCCGACGCAACCAAACTCTTGGTCCTTCAACCTCCCAGTGTCTGAAACCCCGATGGGTTCGGATCTCTGCCACGTGTCCTCTGGGATGGACGGTCCCGATGCTTTCGTTGTTTCGCGTACTGGAAGTTTGAAACTCTCGGTACCAAGACCACAGCCTCCTCTATGTCCCAAACTACGAATAGTAGAAATATCGAAATCTGATGGCTCCTCTCCTATATCGGGATTTCGTGAACTGGGAGTTTGTGATGCAATGACTCCATGATTCTATTCCTTCAACCTTCCGGTATCTGAAACCCCGATGGGTTCAGATCTCTACCACGTGTCCTCTGAAATGGATGGTCTAGATATTTTCGGGACTTTGACGAGTCCTCACCTTTGCGTATGCAATGGTTAAACCTCGTGCAACTTCTCCTGGATCCGATGGTTATCGGATATCCACATGAGATCCGACGGTAGCTATAGCTCCTCCTCCTGAGCTTTGGCTTTCTTCCCGATCTCAGAAGATTTCGATGTTTCAAAGGTCTCAACCTTCGATCTTCTACTGCAAGATGACTATTGGGTCTCACCAGCACTTTACGAAAAGTGTTGTCCCTCCTGAGCTTTCTCAATTATGAAGGAATTAAGATCTTTGTGCTCTTTCTCCTGGGCTTGACTCTTAGAAGAGTTTTTCGTGCACCCCTTGCGCTCATTCGTCAAGTCTAGGACTTGAGTGAGTCTCGATCTCTACTTGCCTCGCAAGGAGCCTCTGCATAACTACACTACCTCTCCTGATCTTAACATAATTTGTCCTCCAAGGGACTCTAGACAACTAGGGAGGTTGTTATGTGAACATGAGACTATGCCTAAGGTCGATGAACTCACAGTTCGTGGCTCTAACTCAAGCCGCTACATGACACAAGCATTTATGAGTACCAATCATGTCCTAACCATATAATCTATTACTAGCCTAATTATACATCCAAGAAGTAAGGAAAGAGACACAGTATATCCATTCAGAAATCAAGCACAATTCCTGAAACATACACAGTATAACCAAATTCATGCCCAGTTACAACTAAATTACATAGAGCAAGAAAATGCTTATCTATCACAGGTTGCCACCAACCAACTAACTGTGGGTGTTCGTCCTTCCACCCCATCGTAGGCTCAAAGGCATTCATTCTTAGCACTCTAGCCACCCCCGTGAAAAACCATTATATCACCAGGGAATTCTCACAGTTCTCGAGGGTTCTCTCTTTGTGTCAGCTTTTGTTCGTGTCCTGTTTTCTGCAACTCGGAGCATTCTCAATTGGTTGTGGCCTCGGTGAGGTTTCTCAGATTCTCTTCAACATCAATCTCACGGCCTTCTGTTCGTGATTCGTTGGAGAGCTTCACGCCTCTCCCTTGTGAGATTCTGCCCTCGTCTAGTGCCTCCTTTTTCCGTGTGTGTGTCTCTTACTTGGAAAGGTTTTTTCCGACCTATTCAGTTCCTTCTGTCAGAAGGAAGCTCGGGTCTGCAAGTCCCTGTGGTACTTCGGACTGACAGCCCATCCTTCCATTTCATGGGGGTGGTTGGTGATTTAACCACCGGTCCTTTCTTCATTAACCAATTTCTCTCCTTGGGATCAGAAGGAGGTTGTCATCCTTATCAGCGGAAATTTGGGGTTATTTGTCATAATGAGCCCTCTCTTATAGTTTTCACATTCTTCCTCTAGTGATATCATGGCCAATACTTTCAAGGCTTCACCCCCACAGTCATTTATTTGGAAACTCAGTCAATAATACATTTACATTGTCCTCATTCCTTAGCATGGTAATTCCTATTTTATGATTAATTACAAATTGGGGGAAACAGGGTGTTACACCAGTACTTCATGGTCCATAGCCTTACAACAGAGGCAACTAGGGTTTCTCCCAGGGAATTAGTTAGCAATATTTCATGGTCTTCTGCAACTATAACAAAGAGTTAATCCTCTCTTTCTCTGCAATGATCCCCAACTCTGCTTATACTACGCGCTAGGATCATAATGGCTAGCCCGCAAAAAAATATTTCTAGGGTCCTGCATCCACTGGTTAGTCCAAAAATTCTTTCTATGCATAGGTATAACATATCTATCATTATATTTACCAGGTCTATTCATATCAAACGTTCTTTCATCTAACAATGCCCTAGTTTTCAAGCTAGGAAAAAATCCATCAAGCATACCTAAATCCATACTTTAGAAACAAAAATTTTCACTTATTTTACTTCTACAGGGCACAAAGCCTCCAGATCTAAGAACTTTTAACTATTCTTACCTTTATCAGAGCACAGAGCTTACAGATCTTACTTCTTTTCTTCGTTATCAACCTCTTTTCTTGCAGATTGACTTCTTTCCTTCAGATATGTCCTTCCTTCTTTAGCACGGATATTTTCAGATCAAGTGGATCACTGCACACTAGGGAATAGATCTGCGTACAAAGATTTCACAATTTCAGGGCAAATCTTTGCACAAAGCTTCTTCTTCTCAGTTCCCAACAATCACAGTTTCAGGTCCCGACAACGGAACCATTTGTTGGCACAGGGGCAGACCCAGGGTTCAACGCTACAACAATGCACCAACAAAACCCTAACTACCATCCCTTTCGGCAACACCTGTGAAGCAGATGAAGTCTCACCTAAGGTAGAGGCAGGGGTGGTTGCAAGACTCAGGTGTCTGCAACCTTAGCTGGGACACAGATTTGTGATTATAACACTTAGCAATCACCTAGCATAGATTATTCATCAATATTCAACCCTTATGATACTTCGCAGACAACACAGAGATCACAGTATGTACTTAAATCTAAGATAATTCAGCACTTAGCCACAACAAGATAGATTAGATTCAGTAGATCAAGAACTAATCATATTACATACCAGATCTAACATTCATTTGTATCTCAGAAGAAAAAATCATAAATAGATCTATCTAAACACATCAAAGAACTTAGAAAAGGAAGAGACAAACACATCAAGTCGAGGCACATAGCACAACACACAGATTTACCATGGTTCACCCCCACCCTGGGGCTACGTCCACAAAGTCTTCTTCTTTATTAGCTTCAGTTAATCAGGTTACAACACAGAGCCATCCAAATCCCTCTTCGTATAGGACAAAAGATCTGTGCAACTCGCTAGATCCTTCTTCCTTGTGTTACAACACTTAGCTTCCTATAGCAACCCAAAAATAACTTGCACTTAGCCTTGCAAGCCTTACACAGTTCGCACAGAGCACTTATTCAACATCACATAGATGCACTACCAATTGCACTAAGAAATCACACCTACTTCACATCTACTTCATATCTATTAATACATACAAAAGTGTGCCTAAGCGTGGGTAAACCCATGGGCCGACATCCCTTTCCCATTACATTATCCCCAAAAACCCAAAAAGGGGTCTAGCTTCCACGATTTCTGCTTTGCGTTGCGCTCCATCTTTGACAAGCTATCGAAGTCCCAAAAATGGTCAAATATGACCAAGTGTTCCTCAAAAATTGGTCAAGGGCCAACATATATGTTCACATTTAACTGGTTATAAATGACTGCAATAAGTAATGAGTTAATGGTGATTGCTAACTAAGGAGTTTTGTGTAGGGGAAGTTTTGTAAAACAATCCCTACACTGTTCACCCCCCCCCCCTCTCAGTGTAGTCGGTGTGTCCAATGATTGGTATCAGAGAAGGCCTTCACTATAAGCCTTAACAAGCTTGAAGGATATCCATAGACACACAAATGGATGATGAAGTTCTAATCCTTGATGAGGAAAATTATTCTACATGGAGAATAGAGATGAGATTACATTTGAAGGAAATGGGAGCGGGTATTTGGAAGGCAGCCATTGGTGGATCAGTTTCCTTGAAGAACAAGTCAAAGTTTGCAAGTCAAAGGGAAGGAAAGAAGAATGATGCTTTGGCTCTCAAGACCATTCTTAGTGGGACTCTCAAGCTCGATCAAAGAGAGCATGGGACAATGCACTTCCACCAAGGATCTATGGCTAAAGATAGAGGAGACATATCAAAGCAAGAAATAAAATATTGAAGACCACTCCACAAAGATCATTAAAGGTAAAGAATATCCAAAAACTATTGATTGCATTATTTCTAAATGTGATGATGTTGGAAAAAAGGAATATCTTGAAGACATTTCAAATGAAGGTAAAGAATCTCCACAAACCCTTGATTGGAATGATTCAAAGTGTGATGATGTTGAATTTTTCTCTACAAGTGAAGAACAAAATCTAGAAATAGTTTGTATAGAATCAATTGATTGTTATCCCATGGAAGAAGTAGAAGAAAATTTGTTAGAGCTTAAAGAGAAAGTTGAAAGAGGTCTATATGAATATAGCAATGACCACTATTATATAGACTATAGTTATCTTTCGGATAACAGTAAAAAGTTTCTTAAGAAGATTCAAAGGCACATCTTGAAGTTAAAGGAAATGCTCAAAGAACAAAAAGAGAGTAATAAGACTCAATTAGATGAAAAGGAAGAAGAGATCAAAAGATTAAAGAATGAAAAATAATATAAGAAGGTAGATGATGAGATTAGAAAAAGTTTTGAAATTATTGTCCATCTCAAGACCAAAATTGAAGAAGCCAAAAGGGTAGAGGAACTATTGAAGAATCAAGTAAATGAAAATGAAGAGTCATGTCATAAGTTAGAAGCTGAAGTTGTTGATCCTAGAAATAAAGTAGAGAAGTCAAACAAATTCTTGAATATCTCACAAATCTTGACTAAGATCTTGGAAAGTCAAAGATCACCAAATTATAAATCAGGTCTTGGATACAAGAGAGAAGCTACACATGTTGAAGAAAGCACCTCAAAGAAGCATGAGGTAAGTCCCTCACTCTCAAAGGATGAAGATAATGTTGCAAGTCAACCATCTACAAAAGGCAAGGAAAGTTTCAAAAGAAAAAAGCAAGGAATACCTCAAGAAGCCACCTTTACACCTCAAAGAAGATGGACACCAAAGAAAAGGTATGAAATTAGTTTTCATGGTCAATGTTATTCATGTAATGAATATGGTCACAAAGCTTTGGAATGCAAATCTTATGCAAGGAGAAATAATGGAAGATTTAATAACACCACAAGGTGTTGGAGATGTGATCAAGTAGGACACATTGTTGTTCACTATCACAACATGAGATGCTACAATTGTAGGGGATTTGGACACAAATACCAGGATTGTTGGAACACAAGAAGAAATTCCATGATGAGGACTTCATATAGCCTGACTAGAATAAGGAATGAAGTAAGGAATGGAGACATCCTTGAAATTATGGAAGCTCAAAGCTCAATTTATGAGAAGAAGGGACACCTTCAGAAGTGGGTGAAGAAGACTGAACAACCAGAGAAAAATGGAAGCCTTGAGGGAAGCTCAAGTGTGCCATCTACTGAAGCATACGTGGGTGACAGTGGTAATAGCCGTACACATACACAGGCTAAACTTGAACAGGTCACGTACATGCGTGAGTTGTCTGTGCAGCAGGCCGCGTATATGTGGTAAATCCTTGGGAAAAAGAATATGCACATGGGTTACATCTTGATGTGATGGTATAACTATGTGTTACAGGGTATGACGTAGTTTGTTGCAGGTTCTGACATTGTTTGCTACAGTTTTTCATGATTACATATTGGATTATGTAAAGTGATGATATGTAATGAAAGGTTATCTTGGATGCATGGAACTAACCCATGAGTATGGATTGAGGCATTTTATGTTGAAGAACAATGYTGGTTATGAYAGTGAAGTTATGGTRCATTGGTTATGTGATATATCTTTATGATGCTAGCTAGAGATTTCATTGATCTATTGAAGMAAACTACTAGTACATGTATTGTTGGATGCTTAGTATTTTCGGTAGTGAATGGAGGATTGAGGCTGATCTATTGGGGTACATGGCTGGTACATATTTGAGTTTCATTGATATATCTTATGATGTATTATTAGCATCATATTTGATGGATATCTTGATGCATGCATTTGGCATTTGGTTGGACTACATATTGGAACATGTAATTGGTGAGTTGATGAGGTGATCATGTTGTACATAATTGATGAGTTTGATCTATAGTTGGTGCATGATTGGTACACTTCTAATACATTGGTGGAGGAACCTACTAGCAATTTGATTGGCACATGTTTTGTGATGGTTTTTACATACATGGATGAGGATTCATTTTGTTCTTGTATTGGTGCATGATTGATGTACTTTCTTGGTACAAGTGGTGATACATATTGATGTGCATGTTTGGTACACTCATAGATGGTATATGTTTGGATAATAGTACTTGGCTAAAAGTACACCATTGGTATGGCTTGATTAGAATATACTTTGGTACATGATGTATTGGATGATATAGTTGAGACACTTGATTGATTGAGATACATGATTATGGCACTTGGTTCATGGTGGATACATATCATGAGTGATATGGCACTTGTTTGGCATGTTGATTGTTTTTGGGGAAAATCACCCTACGGACTAGCAAATAGAGTTCAGACTTTGCATGCAGATATGACCGAATAGAAATTACTTTCTACCTTCATCCCTAGATTTAAATCCCCTTTTCTTATTAAATGCATGTAAAGATCAATCTACCTCATTCTTGGCGTTTGATGTCGATCCTCCATTGTGCTCGATTACTTGTTCGCAATACTCCTTCCAAAGTCGACCTGCATCCAAGACAAGCAACAACTATGCATGCATACTACTTATATACTAACGGGTTAGAAATCCAAACATATACTGATCAAACTATAAACAGTTCATGAACTGGGATGGGAAAAGCATTTTCTTTATTAATTAGAATGAGTCAACTTATATCCTGGGCTCCTCTTCTTCTGTCCTCCAACTGCTTTGCTTTGAATCTCCTTTGGCACAAGGAAAGACAACTAGGGTTTCTCCCAGGGAATTACTTAGCAATATGTCATGGTCTTCTGCAACTATAACAAAGAGTTAATCCTCTCTTTATCTGCAATGATCCCCAACTCTTCTTATACTATGCGCTAGGATCATAATGGATAGCTTGCAAAAAAAAAATTCTAGGGTCCTGCATCCACTGGTTAGTCCAAAAATTCTTTCTATGCATAGGTATAACATATCTATAATTATACTTACCAGGTCTATTCACATCAAATGTTCTTTCATCTAACAATGCCCTAGTTTTCAAGCTAGGAAAAAATCCATCAAGCATACCTAAATCCATACTTTAGAAACAAAAAATTTCACTTCTTTTACTTCTATAGGGCACAAAGCTTCCAGATCTAAGAACTTTTAACTATTCTTACCTTTATCAGAGCATAGAGCTTACGGATCTTACTTCTTTTCTTCATTATCAACCTCTTTTCTTGAAGATCTGACTTCTTTCCTTCAGATATGTCCTTTCTTCTTCATCACAGAGCTTTTTAGATCAAGTGGATCACTGCACACTAGGGAATAGATCTGCGCATAGAGATTTCACAATTTCAGGGCGAATCTTTGCACAAAGCTTCTTCTTCTCAGTTCCCAACAATCACAGTTTCAGGTCCCAACAACGGAACCATTTGTTGGCATAGGGGAAGACCCAGGGTTCAACGCTACAACAATGCACCAACAAAACCCTAACTACCAGCCCTTTCGGCATCACCTGTGAAGCATATGAAGTCTCACCTAAGGTAGAGGCAAGGGTGGTTACGAGACTCAGGTGTCTACAACCTTAGTTGGGACACAGATCTGTGATTATAACACTTAGCAATCACCTAGCATAGATTATTCATCAATATTCAACCCTTATGATACTTCGCAGACAACACAAAGATCACAGTATGTACTTAAATATAAGATAATTCAACACTTAGCCACAACAAGATATATTAGATTCATAAGATCAAGCACTGATCATCTTACATACCAGATCTAACATTCATTTGTATCTCAGAAGCACAAATCATAAATATATCTATCTAAACACATCAAAGAACTTAGAAAAGGAAGAGACAAACACATCAAGTCGAGGCACATATCACAACACACAGATTTACTGTGGTTCACCCCCACCCTGGGGCTACGTCCACAAAGTCTTCTTCTTTATTAGCTTTAGTTAATCAGGTTACAACACAGAGCCATCCAAATCCCTCTTCGTATAGGACAAAAGATCTATGCAACTCGCTAAATCCTTATTCCTTGCGTTACAACACTTAGCTTCTTATAGCAGCCCCAAAATAACTTACACTTAGCCTTGCAAGCCTTACACAGTTCGCACAGAGCACTTATTCAACATCACATAGATGCACTACCAATTGCACTAAGAAATCACACCTACTTGACATCTACTTCATATCTATTTATACATACAAAAGTGGGCCTAAGCATGGGTAAACCCACGGGCCGACATCCCTTTCCCATTACATTATCCCAAAAAACCCAAAAAGGGGTCTAGCTTCCACGATTTCTGCTTTGCATTGCGCTCCATCTTTGACAAGCTGTCGAAGTCCCAAAAATGGTCAAATATGACCAAGTGTTCCTAAAAACTTGGTCAAGGGCCAACATATATGTTCACATTTAAATGGTTATAAATGACTGCAATAAGTAATGAGTTAATGGTGATTGTTAACTAAGGAGTTTTGTGTAGGGGAAGTTTTGTAAAACAATCACTACATTGTTCACCCCCCCCCTCTCAGTGTAGTCGGTGTGTCCAATGATTGGTATCAGAGAAGGCCTTCACTATAAGCCTTAACAAGCTTGAAGGATATCCATAGACACACAAATGGATGATGAAGTTCTAATCCTTGATGAGGAAAATTATTCTACATGGAGAATAGAGATGAGATTACATTTAAATGAAATGGGAGCGGTTATTTGGAAGGCAGCCATTGGTGGATCAGTTTCCTTGAAGAACAAGTCAAAGTTTGCAGGTCAAAGGGAAGGAAAGAAGAATGATGCTTTGACTCTCAAGACCATTCTTAGTGGGACTCTCAAGCTCGATCAAAGAGAGCATGGGAAAATGCACTTCCACCAAGGATCTATGGCTAAAGATAGAGGAGACATATCAAAGCAAGAAAGAAAATATTGAAGACCACTCCACCAAGATCATTAAAGGTAAAGAATATCCAAAAACTATTGATTGCATTATTTATAAATGTGATGATGTTGGAAAAAAGGAATATCTTGAAGACATTTCAAATGAAGGTAAAGAATCTCCACAAACCCTTGATTGCAATAATTCAAAGTGTGATGATGTTGAATTTTTCTCTACAAGTGAAGAAAAAAATCTAGAAATAGTTTGTATAGAATCAATTGATTGTTGTCCCATGGAAGAAGTAGAAGAAAAAATGTCAGAGCTTAAAGAGAAAGTTGAAAGAGGTCTATATGAATATAGCAATGACCACTATTATATAGACTATAGTTATCTTTCGGATAACACTAAAACGTTTCTTAAGAAGATTCAAAGGCACATCTTGAAGTTAAAGGAAATGCTCAAAGAACAAAAAGAGAGTAATAAGACTCAATTAGATGAAAAGGAAGAAGAGATGAGAATATTAAATAATGAAAAAGAAGATAAGAAGGTAGATGATGAGATTAGAAAAAGTTTTGAAGTTATTGTCCATCTCAAGACCAAAATTGAAGAAGCCAAAAGGGTAGAGGAACTATTGAAGAATCAAGTAAATGAAAATGAAGAGTCATGTCATAAGTTAGAAGCTAAAGTTGTTGATCTAAGAAATAAAGTAGAGAAGTCAAACAAATTCTTGAATATCTCACAAATCTTGACTAAGATCTTGGAAAGTCAAAGATCACCAAATTATAAATCAGGTCTTGGATACAAGAGAGAAGCTACACATGTTGAAGCAAGCACCTCAAAGAAGCATGAGGTAAGTCCCTCACTCTCAAAGGATGAAGATAATGTTGCAAGTCAACCATCTACAAAAGGCAAGGAAAGTTTCAAAAGAACAAAGMAAGGAATACCTCAAGAAGCCACCTTTACACCTCAAAGAAGATGGACACCAAAGAAAAGGTATGAAATTAGTTTTCATGGTCAATGTTATTCATGTAATGAATATGGTCACAAAGCTTTGGAATGCAAATCTTATGCAAGGAGAAATAATGGAAGACTTAATAACACCACAAGGTGTTGGAGATGTGATCAAGTAGGACACATTGTTGTTCACTGTCACAACATGAGATGCTACAATTGTAGTGGATTTGGACACAAATACCAAGATTGTTGGAACACAAGAAGAAATTCCATGATGAGGACTTCATATAGCCTGACTTGAATAAGGAATGAAGTAAGGAATGGAGACATCCTTGAAATGATAGAAGCTCAAAGCTCAAGTTCTGAGAAGAAGGGACACCTTCAGAAGTGGGTGAAGAAGACTAAACAACCAGAGAAAAATGGAAGCTTTGAGGGAAGCTCAAGTGTTCCATCTACTAAAGAATACATCGGTGAGAATGGTAACAGTTGCACACATACGCAGACTAAACTTGGACAGGTCACGTACATACGTGAGTTTTCTGTGCAGCAGGCCACGTATATGTGGTAAATCCTTGGGAAAAAGGATATGCACATGGGTTACATCTTGATGTGATGGTATAACTATGTATTGCAGGGCATGACGTAGTTTGTTGCAGGTTCTGACATTATTTGCTACAGTTTTTCATGATTACATATTGGATTATGTAAAGTGATGATATGTAATGAAAGGTTATCTTGGATGCATGGAACTAACCCATGAGTATGGATTGAGGCATTTTATGTTGAAGAACAATGTTGGTTATGACAGTGAAGTTATGGTACATTGGTTATGTGATATATCTTTATGATGCTAGCTAGAGATTTCATTGATCTATTGAAGCAAACTACTAGTACATGTATTGTTGGATGCTTAGTATTTTCGGTAGTGAATGGAGGATTGAGGTTGATCTATTGGGGTACATGGCTGGTACATATTTGAGTTTCATTGATATATCTTATGATGTATTATTAGCATCATATTTGATGGATATCTTGATGCATGCATTTGGCATTTAGTTGGACTACATCTTGGAACATGTAATTGGTGAGTTGATGAGGTGATCATGTTGTACATAATTGATGAGTTTGATCTATAGTTGGTGCATGATTGGTACACTTCTAATACATTGGTGGAGGAACCTACTAGCAATTTGATTGGCACATGTTTTGTGATGGTTTTGGCATACATGGATGAGGATTCATTTTGTTCTGGTATTGGTGCATGATTGATGTACTTTCTTGATACAAGTGGTGATACATGTTCATGTGCATGTTTGGTACACTCATAGATGGTATATGTTTGGATAATAGTACTTGGCTAAAAGTACACCATTGGTATGGCTTGATTAGAATATACTTTGGTACATGATGTATTGGATGATATAGTTGAGACACATGATTGATTGAGATACATGATTATGGCACTTAGTTCATGGTGGATACATATCATGAGTGATATGGCACTTGTTTGGCATGTTGATTGTTGTTGGGGTAAATCACCCTACGGACTAGCAAATAGAGTTCAGACTTTGCATGTAGATATGAACGAATAGAAATTACTTTATACCTTCATCCCTAGATTTAAATCCCCTTTACTTAGTAAATGCATGGAAAGATCAATCTACCTCATTCTCGGTGTTTGATGTCGATCCTCCGTTGTGCTCGATTACTTATTCGCAATACTCCTTCCAAAGATGACCTGCATCCAAGACAAGAAACAACTATGCATGCATACTACTTATATCCTAATGGGTTAGAAATCCAAACATATATTGATCAAACTATAAATAGTTCATGAATTGGGATGGGAAAAGCATTTTCTTTATTAGTTAGAATGAGTCAAATTAGATCCTGGGATCCTCTTCTTCTGTCCTCCAACTTCTTTGCTTTGAATCTCCTTTGGCACAAGGAAAGGCTAAAGGGTTGGGACAATGGGAATACGTAAATGGGCAGAGTTTCTTTGCTATATTTTTCCTCCTCCAAATGGGACCCCTACCCCTTCTTTTATAGGCTAGAAGGATCTAGGTATCTGGATGAACCCTCGACCATGCATGGCTGGGAGTTTCAGTTAACTCACCCATAGCTTTTTGTTCCATTGGCAACTTTCCTTTTTTCGTGCTTCTGAAGGTCCACGCGGGATGTAGTGGGCCTGCTAGCATGGACATTGTAGATCCATGCAGGCTGTAGTGGGCCTGCTAGCATGGACACTGTAGATCCACGTGGGCTGTAGTGGGCCAGCTAGCGTGGACTTTTTAAAAATGGAGTTTTTAGAAGAGTTGTTCAGTAGTGTTTTGGTAAAGAAGGAATCTGAGATGGCCTGATGTCAGGTAAGCATGTATGTTGCAATTTAGGGTTATAACAGATGCCCCCTAATGTGTGAGGTCATAAGAGCATCTGATGGCCAAAATACATTACCAATCTTTACTGATGTGCCGAACGATTGAGCCCAAGGATCAGGAACCGGGAGGCGTCGTCTGCAAAATAACAAATGTCTCACCGAGGCGGGCATACCCATGCCTAGGATAAAATAGAATCATGGCTACCAATCAAATACACTGTAGATCCATGTCATATAACTATATAAAGAGTAGCCATGAACAATACACAACAGAGCTACATCTCGAAATTAGAAAGATATACATATAGAGTATCCATCTTCCAGAAGCTGATTAGGCCTGATGGCTGGAGATGAGGTCTTTAGAGCAAGAGAAACAACTTCAAAATATTCAAAAATCAGGTAGGAGTGTAATATGATTGTATGACTACACTACCCAGAGGTCTTCGACGACTCGTCGGTCATGGACTTGATAATCTTGATGATCAGACTTAAGGCTTCACTGATTTCGAACAAGGACTTGATTGGATGTTCAGGATGGTTGGGTATGAGGAAAAGAGACATATTGCAGAGGGGTTGACTCAGGCTTGGTGACAAAATTCCCTTGGACAATAGCACGACAAATGATGAGACTCATGCAACATGTATGTTAATCATAAGTCTACGAAGAAGGAGGCAACGCAAACTCTCCATATGTTTGGAAGGATAACCAAACGGTGGAGGACACAACTCTATATAGTGAGAAAAAGATTCCTAAGGTCGTACTACATCCCATTGTCTGATGAAAAAACGGACAGATGTGCTTTACCCAAGGGTGACTCATTATGCTGCCAATAAAGAAAATACTTTTCCCTTCCTCTTTTTGGGCTATATTTGATTTTTTTTTTCTTTTCAATAATTGTGGAAAAAGAATAAAGGAATATTACGTTACAAAGGAGGAACGAGTGTTGCAAACATACAAGCTCAAGGCACAAGGAAAAGACTGATGTTCTAGTAGAATGATACTCGGGAAAAATCCTCCGGGAGCCAAAGGTGTTAAGATGCAGAAGCAAACTGTTACAAGGCTGGCGTATAAGGTATGCAAACGTGGTTAACAAAACACACAATGGTAACATCCTTCGATGTAAGTTTAACGAGTCCAGAGAAGGTAAGCTCGATGGTTTTTCATGATTAGAGAGTCTGAAAAAACATAAAAGGAGACTCCATTGGGGTACCTTTTTCTAAGGTAGTCTAGTCGGTTCAAAAAAGAGGTAAACTAGCACTGACGAGACGTCTATTCAAAACCATTTTAACGAGTGTGATAAAGACAAGATCACTCGGCCATTTTTTCTTTTTTAAGGAGTCTGAAAAAAGCTTAACTACGGACTCCGTCAGGAATATTCTTCTGGACCAATTTAGCGAGTGTGAAAGAATAAGGTCACTCGATGATCTTTTCAATTTTAGGGAGCCTGAAAAGAGCTTAACTATGGACTCTATGGGGGTTCCTTTTTCGTAAGTTTAGTCCCTCAGGCCTGAAAAAGGGATAAAATTATACCTGAGAGTACTCTTCTAAAGAATGGAAGTTCCATAGAGTATACCTTTGTTCGTACAGTTGACCGTCCGAACCGAAAAAGGGGTAAACTACCACTGGACAGACGTGACTTCAAATTTCAGTTTAATGAGTGTGAAAGGCCACAAGATTGCTCGACAATATTTTCATGTTTAGAGGGTCTAAAAAGGGTTTAAAAGAAGACCTGTTTAAAGAACGTTCTTCTGGACCAATTGAACAAGTGTGAAGAAACAAGGTCACTCGACAATCTTTTCATCTTTAAGGATTCTGAAAAGGGCTTAAAGAAGACTCCATAATGGTTACTTTTATTAGTTAATCCGGACAAGATCGAAAAGCATAAATGCAGTCTCGCTGGATGTTGCTTTCGGATCTCAAAGCGAGCTTGAAAAACAACAAAGTTATCTCATGATAGACTCTTTGTGGGTCGATGCCTGGCATCTCCTCGGGGGAGTTGTATGCTCCGACGAAAACATTGTCTATGACACCAGGGGTTCTGGAGATACTGATAGGTATCATTTCAGCAATGTTTGCCATATTACCCTCAACATAGATCTTGTGTGTAGCTAAGGGATTATTATGACAAGACCTATATCCAGTCATAGTCACGGTGAATTCTCCTGCTTCGATTTGGCTTAACTCTGGGAGGAAATATGATCTGTGATGAAGATCTTCCCAAGGTTTGTCTAGATTATTCATTTCTTTGATTACTGCTTCATCAGAGGGCAAGAATAAGTCTAACGAATCGGTATTAGCAAGAGAACCATGAGACAAAATAGGCTCTAGAAGTGGATCTAACTCTTGTGCAGGAGTTGGATCAGTGTTAGCTAAATCTTGTTGGACTAAAGAGTATGGTACTTTAGCGGTGGACAAGGGCATGGACATGCCTGGGTGACCTGCCTCATCCATCATGGCTGATGGGGAAGGAAGTATCCATGGATCATCGAAGTAAGTCATGCAGAACGACAAAACTTAAAAAATCTCAACCTTATGGTGATTGGATATAAACTTGATATCACCTTGAGGGGGTAGGTAATCAAAGGTCCCCATCAAAGATGGGCACAAACCAACCCCTACGTTGACGACACCGGGTTGAGTATTATCAATCATCGGGACCGTGGATGCCCCCAATGCAAGGTCAGGTCTGGAGAAAGACAATTGATCAATGGTCACTATCCGGCCCTCATGTGGAAACAACAAGACCAGGAAAACTGTAGCAACCACAGCTTGCATGGCATAAGTCCAACTCCTTCCTAACAAGAGGTTATAGTCGATGGGAGCATCAACTACTTCTACTTCGACACACACATTCTTCCCTCCTAACTGCACGGGGAAAGAAGGAATGATACCATGTGGTCGGAAGGAACGACCATCGAAAGAGGTGAGGAGAGTAGGTGACGAAGACAAAATGGGTTGGCCAATGACCTTCCAACATGCCAACGACATAATGCATGTCAAGGCACCCTCATCAACCACCGTGCGGAAGATATTCTGAGTAAAAATTTTCATGGGATAAGCCACTACTATCTAAAATGCTACGTGGTAAGGCAGACGAGGTTTTAAGTCAGTTGTATCTAACATGATGGTACCCAGATTACAAGTCTCAGTAGAGCCCAAAGCGGTTAACAAGGCTTTCCTTTGAGCAGGGTAGCTTTGGAGGACCTCCAAAGCAGACATCGCACAAGGGGTTTGTGATAAATCTTCCACCACAAAGTAGTTATGGGCGGCCCTTGCATTTGGGTTATGAGAAGCGTTTTTAAATGAACCTTTTGGAATGTGTGTCATTGTTTCTCCCAACATCTTCTCAATCTGTAGAGGAAGAGATGGGAGTTCAACTTCTTTACCCTTCTCAGAAGTGCTTGGTTTACTATAGTCATGCACTCTAGTTGATATAAAAGCATCACCCTTCACCATATATATGTTTTCAGATGCTCGGGTTGTTCGCAGGTGGAGGGGGTTCTTGGCTACCCCATTTCGTGCTTGCAGAGGCTTGGGTTAGATTTTTCCCATGTTGAAATGGATTGGTCAACAAAGCAAGTTGTTGTTGTGTCACAAACTTTTGGGCTTCTACAAGTTGAGGACATAGATGGTTCGAGTGGTCTTTCACACACAAGTTGCATGGATACCTCGCCTTCCATCTCTCAATGTTGTCCCCATCAGCATTATCGGTGGGTTTCTTATCCCCCTTGCCCTTATTTTGTTGTTTTTTCTTTCCTTCAGGCTGTTGGGTGGCCTTTGGATTAGTCGATTGCACTGTGTGTACATCCGACATTTTGGTAGGGGGAGTAGCCAAAGCAGTAGTTTGGTTGGCTGTTGTGTGTTGTATCAACAACTGTTGCAATTGCTGCATCAGTTGCTCAACAGGATTTGTTTGTGCTGAACCATCAATACCATCGGCATGTGATCCAGCTCTCTGTCTACTTTTATCCAGTATTGAATGTGACGCATCTGGCAAGATGTTGTATAATAAACTGGACTGAGAATAGATGAGCTCAAACTTTTGATCCCTCATGATGGCGTCTTCCTTGGAGAAAACTCCCGACGTGGTGATGTCTATGGATAACTGTGGGACCAAAGACTTAAGGAACCACTCAAGAAGGAATGTTGGTGGGACTGGTACTTTGATTAAACTCTTCCGGCGTCTCCATTCTCGGATGTGATCAGAGATATGGTCCGTTGTTTTCTGTTTGAAATTAGTGAGCAGCTCTGTGCAAGTGTCGTATCTCACAGGTACCTAGAAATGGTTCAGGAAAGCCATCGCCAGTTCGCTAAAAGAAGAGTACCTTGAGCGATCGAGCTCAATGTACCATTTCGCGGCACTCCCAATGAGAGTACGTTGAAACAATCGCAACTGTACAAAGTCATCTTTCAATGAGTTAGATGAGCACCAAAGATGGAAGGTAGTCACATGATCTCCTGGATCTTTGTTAGGCTTGTCTTTGAACTTTGGAATGTTCGAAGGCAACTTCGTCGGCATAGGAGGCCAACGTGGATCATGACAAATAGGGTCATTCAACAACCTTGTCAAATCTAGCAAGTGTAAAGTTGTCAAGAAAAGTAGTTTGGGTTGCTGCTGATAACCTGGGAAAAAGGGACCTGGAGTTTGACTAACACCAGGTTGCCAGGAAAAGTTTGGCTGCTGGCCCGGATTCTGGTAGAAACCATGGCCTTGGCTAGCGTAAGGATTTTGCATATGTGGAGACATCATCGACTGATTTCCCAAATAGGACATAGATTGTTGGGCATGCATTGTATTCGAAGGACTTTGGGAGGGATTACCCCATGCCGATCCCGTGGGGATAGGCATAGTATTTTGTCCGGGGTTCCATTGATTGTGGAAAGAATTACCCCAGATCGGCATTCTGAAGGAGGGAATGGATCCCTGCCCTAAATTCCAAGGTCCTGATAGGTTTGCCCCCTGTGCAGGAATAGTACCTTGGATAGGAGTAGATTGTCCAAAAATGGGGTTGCCCCCAGTCGGGAAAGCGGCTGACGAGAAGGTGTTGTTACCAAATGTTTTGTTCAAAGAAAATGGTGTTGAACCTATCGGCATACTATGCGAAGGTGGTCCTTGACTCCCCGCTCCAAATAAACTATTGTGTGTAGGTTTCCCAACGGATTGCTGATGCGAGCCACCGAGTGAAGGGGACGAAGGAGGGATATGACCTCCTTCATAAGGAAAAGCGTTAAAAGGGATAGGAGTACCCCCCATGTGACCTTGCATAGGAATGCTAGAGGTCCCTGCCCCCAGACCCAAAGTCTGTAAAGTGGAGTAGGAAAGTACAAGAATTGTACCAGAACTAGGCATCACGTATGAGAACGGAGGGCCTGTCGCACTTGGTGTGAAAGGGGTTGTGACCACTGCCAAAGACGGGATCAGACCACTATGCGACGTAGTTGCAGTCGAGACCATGGTGTCTTAGACCGACGACAATGGGTTAGGAGATGAAAGCTCTCCTATGGTGACAACCGTGGTGGGAATTGAAGAATTCCTAGAATGAGTAACATCATTGGTTTCCATTGTTGCGTGTGACATTGTCTGGCGCTCATTAAATTGAATTGGTACAATGAAAGGTGCCAAGAAATCAGTGGTTAGGGTTTCAACTGGGCCAAGAGCAGTTGCTTCAAGGTCCAAAATGATCGATTCCTCCAGGGGTTGTTCGGGCACAATGGTTTGCAACCTGGTTGCCTCAAAAGACCCTTGTTGGTCTAGCTTTCGCCTTAATGGTGGCAGGGGTGGCTGAAGTGTAACTAGCAGCAGGCCAAGAAGCCTTCGTGACCGGTGGATCTCGGGATCCTCCACTATGTGAGAAGATCCAAGACACTCTAAGGTAGTCTAAACGTTCAAAATTAACACTCGCTAAAAAAAGTCCCTAGGAGATAAGACAAGCAAACACTAAATTAATTGGAAGAATAGTTACAACAACCAACACTAGAGCAACTTACCGGTGCAAGTGAAACTTGAACACAGAATCACCCTCTAGGTATACTCTACAAAGTGTGGCCTGATGTCTATCCTAGGTACCGCGGTATACCCCCACAGTCACCTATGTATGTCCCTAAAAATATTGGCAACTAGGTTGCCAGCGCGCAAACAGTCACCAGGCGGGTACAGTCGAAAGTCAGGTAGACCACAATGAGCAGGGTATCGAGCCCGAAACCTGTCAAGGGTATCAAGAGAAAATGTTTTGGAAGACAACTGAGGACCTCAAATGGATTCAAGACCCATGAAGCCCCGTGGAAAATGCAAACGACGGAATCCCAAAAAAGGCCCTCTATATGTGTTCTCTGCTACGATTGGTCCAGCTTTGGAGGGGTTATCTTCACTACCTTTCCACATGCGACCTCGTGTTTATCCCTTGTGTTAGAGGGGGGTCCCAGATAAATTTCACGACACTAGACTTAGACACTCCCTATCTCAGACTCCAATGTTTGATTTAAAATGGCCTTGAAGAGTTTCCTCTCCAACCTAATCCAAGGCCCTAGTCCTGAACTAGTTTGTGAACCCTACAAACATAAAATTCTAGTAGATTTTAAATTTAGTGTTGATTTTATGGCTTTGTCTTAAGTCAAGGGGTATGAAGGTGAAACTGATGATGTGTAAAAGATGAAAGCAAAAAAAAATGAATAAACAAGCTTGAAACAAAACTTTTACTGAATGCACAATTTCAACAACTTTTCAAAAGAAATATTTTTTAACTTTTCTAAGATTTTGGACAGCAAACTCAAAGGAATTTCACTTGACTACGAGCTACTTATGATCTAAGTAAACTACAAAAACTTATGAAAGAAATGAATTTTCCCCGGCTTAATAATGCAGAAACACACTCTTCAACCAAACAAGAAAATGAAAAGAGAGATTTTTTTTTTTTTTTAAATGCTAGTACAGCAAGAAAGGAAAAATACCGACAAGCAAAAACCAATAAAAACAATTATGGCCTAATCGCAGATCACAAAGAATCAGATTAACAAAAAAAATCACACAATGGCAATTTTTAAAAGAAAATGACTCTCACACTTGTCTAAAAACCGTGAAAATTCTTTTATTTTTCTGATAACTTTTTCAATGAGAAAAAGCAAGCTAAGGGTAAGATTAATCCTAAGATACTGGATTCTCACACAGAGATTCAAACACCTGAGAGGAATAATTATTATCAAGGGAAAGGATGATTGCATTACCCTCAACAAAAAGTATTATGTACAAGCACGCAACTGTCACTTTAACAGCATGCGTGCGAATGCGCGCTGGATATAGTCAAAGTGCATGTACATGCGGGCTGACCTTGTATAGGCCATGTGTATATCTAAACTCTGAGAAAAAATGAAAACAGACAGACCAAACCAGGAAGAGACCACTGATATTGATAACTAGGATCCCTTGAAGGCTTGGACACCCTTTCTAATAGAAAAACAAATAATGCAAGGAAAAAATGATAAGGAAAAAACAATCTGAGATAGGACTGTTAGAAAACTAGACTCAGACAGAATTCTAGAAAACCCCCTAAGAATGCGTGATTCTGACAAGGAAGACGATGACTGCCTCTGAGGCTCTCTGAACTCTACACGCTACTGCTACCTCTACAGCTAGCATTCACACACGGGCTGTAAGAGAATAGGGCACGGGCACATGCGTGCAAACCTTATGCAGTCCACGTGTACCTCTGTGGGTCTCGAAAAACATATTCAAGCAAAAGTCAGGGAAAGATGGTATGGAAAACCAGACTCGCTGCTAGCTCAGACCTTACAAAAACTAAAAAGAAAAGACAGGCAAGAAAAACTAGTCTTTAAAACTACCCAAAAACTAAATAAAATTTCAGGAACCCTAGAGAGTCTCCCTAGTATGGTCGCCAATTCTGTTGTTGGGGAAAATCACCCTATGGACTAGAAAATAGAGTTCAAAATTTGCATGCAGATATGACCGAATAGAAATTACTTTCTACCTTCATCCCTAGATTTAAATCCCCTTTTCTTAGTAAATGCATGGAAAGATCAACCTACCTCATTCTCAGTGTTTGATGTCGATCCTCCATTGTGCTCGATTACTTGTTCGCAATACTCCTTCCAAAGATGACCTGCATCCAAGACAAGCAACAACTATGCATGCATACTACTTATATACTAACGGGTTAGAAATCCAAACATATACTGATAAAACTATAAACAGTTCATGAATTGGGACGGGAAAAGCATTTTCTTTATTACTTAGAATGAGTCAACTTAAAAAAGTTGAGACTGGCCATCGCTCCTCGAACCTGATCCTGGGCTCCTCTTCTTCTGTCCTCCAACTGATTTGCTTTGAATCTCCTTTGGCAGAAGGAAAGGCTAAAGGGTTGGGACAATGGGAATACGTAAATGGGCAGAGTTTCTTTGTTATATTTTTCCTCCTCCAAATGGGACCCCTACCCCTTCTTTTATAGGCTAGAAGGAGCTAGGTATTTGGATGAACCCTCGGCCATGCATGGCCAAGAGTTTCAGTTAACTCACCCATAGATTTTTGTTCCATCGGCAACTTTCCTTTTTTCATGCTTCTAAAGGTCCACGCGAGCTATAGTGGGCCTGCTAGCATGGACATTGTAGATCCACGTGGGCTGTAGTGGGCCTGCCAGCGTGGACACTGTAGATCCACACGGGCTGTAGTGGGCCAGCTAACATGGAATTTTTAAAAATGGAGTTTTTAGAAGAGTTGTTCAGTAGTGTTTTGGTAAAGAAGGAATTTGAGATGGCCTGATGCCAGGTAAGCATGTATGGTGCAATTTAGGGTTATAACATTGATAGATGCACATGGTTGGCATATTGGTAGATGCACATGATTGGCATATTGGTAGATTCACATGGTTGACATGTTGGTAGAGGAATATGGTTGATACACTCCATTGATGATATCTTATGGCACATTGTATGGTGTTGAAGTACATGGTTGATGTGCATGGGTGTTGTGCATGGTAGGCACACAATTTGGTACATGATGTAATTGGTTGATGTTTTATTCATGATTCTCTATTTCATTGTTGACATATCTTTTGTTTCATTGTATGGCACAAGTTTTGATGCATGGACAGGTCCAAGGATCATCATAGAAAGAGTGTTTGTTCTATGATCTAGTTGAGCAGTAGCATATTGCAGTGGTAGCATATTGTTCATACTGCAAAGAAGATAGGGGGAGACATACCCATAGGGGGAGTCATTCTTCTTCCCATGATTCTAGGAGGAAAGAGCCCTATATTTGGAGAAATAACACAGAGGCATAATTCCAGGGGGAGAAATGATCACAGGGGATCATGAGTGATATATATTCAACATTATCAGAGTGATATCCCTTGTTCAAAAGGGGAGAGATTATTCAGAGGAAGATCAAAGGCATTCAGGTAGGGGGAGCATCCCCAAGGGAATAATGACCATTTGTCATTGATTTCAAAGGGGGAGATATAGTCACATTGATGTGATTGATGACTATTGATGTAGAGCATGCCTTTTCTACATGTTGACATCAATGTTGGTATTGCCATGAATGCCAAAGGGGGAGATTATTGGATGATGTTGTCATTGATGCCAAAGGTTTAATTAATTGATGTCAAAGGATTGATGTCAAGTTATTGATTGATGTAAAGTGATTGAATGATGCCAAAGGATGATTTATTGATTGATGTCAAAGGGTTGATTGAATGATGTCAAAGGTCAAAGGTTTGATGTATACATGTATTATCATAGTACATTGATGAAGTATATCATATGATGTCATGCATAGATGAAGATGGATCGATGTGTTTCATTGGTATATGATGCATGGTTGGATTTATGTAAACATGAATCATTATTTTCTTATCATGGTTGATAAGGTGCACAAATGTATGAAATCCAAAGTGGTCCCCTTATGGTGAAATCCCTCATGGGAAGACACTTTACGGTTGAGTTATTCTTGAAGTATGGTTATCTTATATGTGGAATAATGAGTTGAATATCAGTGAATTTGTTAGTGAATCTATCCTATATGGATATTTCTTGTCATGCCATTTCCGGTGGTATGTGGAATGTCACATAACTCCTCATGGTTTGAGAGTTATGGCCTTACGACGTTGGAGGACCCTCATATGTAGGTTTCAAGCCCCAAAAGGTCAAAGAAGTCAAAGAGATTGTAAATAAGAAATTATTATTTAAATGGTAAAGAAAAGTGACAAAGTCAAGGAGGAATATTTAAATGGATAAATTTCTAATTATGGAAAGTGGTTAACCCTAAAAATGAGGGAAATAGGTTAAGTGACCTAGAAATGGGTTAAGTGACCTAGAAATGGGTTAAGTGACCTAGAAGTGGGTTAAGTGACCCAGAAGATGATTCTAAGAAAGATACTTGGAGATTATAAATAAGAGGCAAGCGTCTCTTGTGTATGTACATCTCTTATGTTGGACACACCTACCACACTTAGAGGGGGGGTGAATGAGTGTGGGGCTCTTTTCCCAAAACTTCCTTCTTACACAAAACTCATTAGTTAGCATTCAAAATTTACTCATTACCCATTGCTTTAATTTATAACCATTTATATGTGAACATATATCAGCAATATATCATCAACAAGTCATCACTACAAGGAACACAAAGAACACAAGATGTATGTACAATTTTCTTTTTATTACGGACTACAATCCTTGGGGTTTTTCAACAAAAATTGAATAGAGTAAAACTCTACAAGAGAACTAGATCTATAATTCAATACTCATCTTACATCCTCAACATCAAATGAGATGAGGCAACAATCCTCAACATATATCAATCTATACCATAAACAAGTGCATCAACCATGCACCAACCTGTGCCAAACAATCTATAATCAACCTGTACCATAAAAAAGTGCATCCAACCATGTACCAAGTATATACCAAT